>JAURVB010012440.1:0-96057 GCA_033002965.1 Piper betle
AGTAAACATAAAATAAATATATTTATTATAATATACAATTATACTATATAAATATACGGGTAAACATGAGTAAATATTAATATATACATGTGTTTGTAAACATATAAATAAATAAATAAATATATTTATTATAATTTAAGAAATAAATAAATAAACAAATAATTAGTTAATACTCATTAATCATGAATATTAATAATATCATAGTCATATAATACAAGAATACATAGTTAAATACAAATAAAAATAACATACACAAAACGAAAAAATAAATTAATAAATAATTTAGTAAACATAATAAGACTAATATTCATATGTAAATATAATATTAATAATAAAAAATAATAATGTAAGCATTCACCATATATGATAAACATATAAATAAAAATAAATAAATAATAATAAAAATAAATAATAACATCCAATCATGCTAAATCATGTGAATATGCATTACAACTAACATAGAGGCTTTCGAATTACTGAAAACAGTACAAGAACGGACGAAAACGGTCTGAAAATGAACTAAACTGGGTCAACTCAGCTCATTAACCGAGTTGGGCGGAGTCAACTTGGCTTGGGTTAAATAAACTGCTGGGTTGGGTTGGCTAGGCTAGTCAGGTAGATGGACACGAACACGGGCTTGGACTATAGGACTCGAGCACGACCAAGTAGACATGAATGCGGGCAGGCAAACGCAAGCCTAGTAAACCTGCCAGACAGGGGTGGCAGTGCCCATCTCTGGAAAACGCCGATGGCAGCGCAGCTGGGGTTGCTACTGGTCGGGATCGGCAGGGTGAGTCAAGGTGGAGCAGCTGGTGGTGATGATCGGCGGAGTCCAGCAACTAACTGGCAGGAAAATAGCAAGAAAGGGGGCAAATCACTACCGGGTGCAGAAACCTCGCTGTCGGTGATCGCGGCCGCGAGAGTGGTTGTGGGTGGTTTCAAAATGTTGACCTCAATGAGATGAACCTATTTGGGTTGACTGTCAGGGGTGTTCAACCATTGGCTGGCCAGAAAACGGCCGAAAATGATAAAAAATGTTGTCATACAAGTGTGCATCACCGGCAGAGATTGTGGCCACGACGAAGGTTGGTGTCAGTCCCAAACTGTAGAACTCGGCGGGGGGAAGCTGTCGGGGTGGTCGACTTTCCCAGAGGACACTTGCCAGTGCCAGAAAATGGCCCAAATGGGCAGCAGTGGCGGCAAAAATTGACAACAAAAATTTCGTCGCCGGTGGGGACTTCGGCAACATCATTGGCAATTATGGGTATGGACTAATAGTCAGCCATGAGGTAGTCATGGATGTAGCAATCTGGTGGCCGAGGGCAAAGTGGAATCTCACTATGGCAAGCTGTAGTCGTGCTGGCGCTAAGGGTGTAACTCTAAAAATCAAGGGAAATGTTTGAAATGTAAATGAGAGAAAACTAAGGTTGACATGGACGACTTAGATCTTGCCACGTGGTACGATCTGAACGTCCGATAACTCGTGATTTAGTAGGACCCACCTATGGGTATATATAATATACATATGGACGAAAAGCTCGGATCGAAACCAACCAAAGTCGAAACTAACTTGAGTCCTAAAAGTGATTCTATATGTGGGAATCGATGCAAGAAGGTTAAATGGGCCTTGATCCTTGAACTCAATCAAGCTAGGCCTACTAGGGCACAATCAAGTGATCCAAAATTTCTATGGTGCATGTAAATGAAATACCCAAAAAATTCCAAACGAATGCTAAACGCTACAATAGCCTAGATTTAGGCCTAAAATCTAGGCTAACTCATAAAAATCATATGCATACACTGTGTATACACTATTGACTCATGCTCTACTATATGATATCTGAAAATATCATATGCATGTCAAGCATACTCAACCTCCATAACCTTCTCATATGGCCAACTAGGCATCATACTAATATTCTTAAAATTGTTCTGACTCAAGCTCACTTGAATCGACTTGAGGTTGGCCCAAACCGGATAACCTACAAGCAGGTAAAACCCTAACCCAAAACTGGGGTTTTACAGCACGTGTTTGTCAAATCGGGCTCTGGATTTGGTGAGCGTTTGTTCTATTCTCAAGGGATTCTAACAACTCATCTTTAAGTTCCTCAAACCCAGAGAAGTGTGGAGGTTTACGAGTGCTACAATGCAGTGCATGTCTATACTTGTGGTTTCAAAAGGGTACTGAAGGCGCATGCCTAAGAGTACTAAGCCTCTATACTCAGGGTGAGGAGTGATATGAAGAATGTAGAGGGGTGAAAGAAAAGAAATTGATGTCGCACAATGTCGATGAGTAAGGAGAAAATTTTTAAAGTTGACGAAGTATGAGAAGAGTAAGAAAGGCGATGTTGTCACACAATGTCGATGACACCTAATTATAAATATTTTTGTTTAACAGGATGATCAACGATCCTGTTCCAGTTTGACTATTAGTTATTTTTAGACTAGTAACACTTGTTATTGACATTTTCCCTATTATTATGTAGGTCTCGTGATCCTAAGTCGGTTTTGGTGGGAGGATAAATAAACATTACACACACTTGAACTCGTCGCAGTTATTTTTGTTTACATTTTTACTTATATTTGATGTGTTTTTGACACATATTTAGAGATGTCTTCCATTCTCTTGACTCCAAGTGGGTTACTTCAATCTATATTATTGATTAAATCTTATAGACTAGTTACTTTAGACATGACTCGACTCGATCATGACATTTCTGATCCGGTTCTTATGTGAACCAAATTCTAGGCGACACAGTTTTCGTATAAGAGCCATGTTTTGGTTGATTGAGATGGAAGATTTTTGTTTTTAACCATGTGTGTGGAGCTGTCCTTAGCCAAGCCGACAGGTATTTCCTTTTTCTTTTTTGGATTTTATATGGTGTGCCCAGTCAGACCTGAGCAGTGGATGTTTTAGTGCTAACAGTTAGAGAAGTTATGAGATGGATATGAGATCATGATCTTAATAGATGCCCGCATGGATCTTATTAGAATGTCTTGATAAGCTCAAAGATACGTCTTTCCTTTTGCCATGCCAGAGATTTGGATGGTAGTCAGCTAAGGTTGAGTTGGATGGTAGTCAGTAGTACTTAGAACTTTGGAGACCACGTTGGAGCACTTGTCCATCCTTTCGTATGTCACCACATCAATACTTCTATAGGACATAGTGTACATTGTGCGACAGAGTTATATGATATAACAAGTAAGGAGCTTGAAGTATGGAGATATGCACGTAGTTATGTGACACATGAGCATGGATCATTGAGTGCCTTAAACAGATCCATTAAGCATAGTATGAGGTCGATCTTGGAGAAATTAAACCTTCAGATAAATCATTGTCGATGGAGGATGTAGCTATGCTAGGAGATCCACTTAAGCACTTAGAGCACAGATGAAAATTTGGAGGAGATGACTTGGATAGACCACTTCTAGGAGACAACACTAGATGAGGATGAGTAGCGAAATAGATCTACAGTCTCATGAACACTTCACCACTTCCCCCTCTTCCACTAGTGTATGTCTATACCAATAGTATTGTTGGCCACTCTTCACTAGATAGAGGCATGAACACATTGAGGAGGAGCAAGATTGCCTTTGACCATGGATTTAGATTGTTGATTGGATTTCACTCAATTTGTCACAGCCAGCTTAGTGATTGCTATTGAGAACCAGTCAGCGTTTATAGGAACAGTCACACCAGATTACAAGAGATAAGTGTAAGCTCAACATTGGATCACCATCATACATGTGACCAATATGATCCAGACCCCTCCATATCAGACACAAATAGTTTGTAAAACCTGTGATTCGAGTTAGGGTTTTATGGACTAAACCATTTGGTTCGAGAGTTATTTTCAATCAGGTCAATTTTATAACACACATATCGAGCTGAGGCCAATCTTATGTTATAAACCATGAGAGTCATGTGCGTCCAAGTATATAATGATAATGTCAGTAAGACAACAATAGAATAAGTTATCAAAATATATAAGACTATGCCAGATTTTTTTTATTTTAATTAGATTATAGAATTATTTTTAGGCCGAATAACGCATTATGATACATTACGGGCAGTTTGGGTGGGTTATTAGTCATAAAGCATGTCATTGTAATGTTGTGTGTATTATGTTTTATGAGATTTTTCCTTGTTTATTTGGATTATTTTAGAATTATTACGAGTTAGTATTATTTTTCTCGAGTCAAAGTTAAATCAAGTTTTAATTATGAGACGACCATTCATTTTTCTCCCCCGACCATTTGTTTTTCTCTCCAACCACTCGTTTTCTTCCCTCCCGTACCTATTTATTCCAAACCTCTAACGCCATCACCATCTTCCTCACCCAACTCCCTTCTCCTTTTTCTCCTTTCCCTCTCCCCAATGATCCTCACTCGAGTTGGCCACAACCTTGTCGCTGTCATTGCGTGACTGAGGATTAGGTATAGAATTTCACCTAATTTTATTTGATAATGAATTGTTTTATAATTTTATTGTAATGCAAATGGTGTGATTGTAAATAAGTGTTGGTTTAAATTTATATGCATGTTAACGGATGATAATAGTAAATTGGAGTTTGAATTTAAATGCATGTAAGTAGATGTTGTCTTGTATGGGTTGATGAGGAGTGTAGCATTCATGCATTATACTGGGCGGTAGTATTTAGTCTTGTTGTGTAGATACGGAGTAGAAGCTCACCGCCTAGGCGCGATGACATGCTCGGAGCTTCTACCAGGTCCATTTAGGACTCGTTTTCGCTCTATTCTATTGTGTATTATTTTATTACTTGCAGGATGAGTTAAGTGGCATTTTATCGAATCTCACTTAACCCAGGTCATTTAATCAATCGATCTTCCAGATTAATAACCCTCAAGGATGAAATCCCTCGAGTATTTTTCCGAAAATAAGATCCACCACAATGTTCCTTCGGGCCTATAATATAAATCCCTTCCCAAACCTATATATAGTTTTATTAAGTTTTCAATGAGACGAGAGATGGGAAAACCGACTCATGCGTACCATGAGTGGGTGCACGTGCCAGTCAAAGCAGGCTTTGGATTAGTGAGAGGGTTGTTCCAATCCTGAAGGATCTTAACAACTCCCGTTTTGAGTTCCTCACATCCAGAGAAATGTGGAGGTTTACGGGTACTGTTTAATATAGTCCATGTCCAAACTTGTGGTTCAAAGGGTTATAAAGGCGACTGTCTGAGAGTACTCACTCTTCGTGCTCAAAGCCAGGAGAATGATGGAGGTAAGGAGAGGGCTTAGGATATACTAATAGTCCCGAGGGACTAGAAAATGAAATGAGAACATGCTGAGAGAGGCATCAGCATCAGCAAAACAACCAATTCATGATGCTACCGGGTCTGCAGCCCAATGACTCTTTAGTAGGTGCCCTTCAGAGAGTTTACGAAAAGTAAATGAATGATTTCTTTTATATGAGAGTTTGCTCTCATAGCCAGTTTGATATTAGTTATATTTTGGAGCAGTAACAGTCATTACTGGCATGTTTTTATAATATATATAGGTGATGATCATGAGTAGGATGAGCTAGCCCTGAACAGAGAAGCAGTGACGTCTCTTACATACACACTTGTAAGATGATAGCATGTCTAATATTTTGTGGATGATGTAATGAAATGAAATACATGATGATGCGGTGTGAAATGATGTGTGTTGCAGTAGAAAGATTCCTAACGATGACATATTAATAAATATGTTTAAACATTGAATAAGTATAACAAGTAAGTCAAACTTAGAATTAATGAGAAATGTAAATAGAATGTATAGATGGGTTAAGACCCAGTTCAGTTAAGTAAGATGAAGGTTTTGTGGATGATGTAATGAAATGAAATACATGATGATGTGGTGTGAAATGATGTGTGTTGCAGTAAAAAGATTCCTAACGATGACATATTAATAAATATGTTTAACCATTGAATAAGTACAACAAGTAAGTCAAACTTAGAATTAATGAGAAATGTAAATAGAATGTATAGATGGGTCAAGACCCAGTTTAGTTAAGTAAGATGAAGGTAAATCAGCAGTTCGAGTCAACACTTAATACAAAATGAATTATACAATTGAATGAATTTATTGTGTGAATGTTTTATTAATTATTTATATATGTATACATCTTGATTTGATAAGGTGGCCCTTAATTGCACTTTTAGGGGAAACTCAGTCCGTCTTATTTTCCAAATTTTTATCAATTTTTATTGTAATTATTTTGTATGTGCTTTGGTTGACATGTCATTCATGTAGTAGCATGTTAAGTTTATTTTTATACATTCATCCATGCATAGTGATAGACATCTTCCATCTTGAGACGCCAAGAGTAGACCCGCAAGGTTCGGTTCAGGTTAGCCATCCTAATCGGGACCAGTGACATTCCGAGTTCTGTTCCCGAGCGTGAACCAAATTTGGGATGTTGCATAGTTGGACTACCTGAGCGGAGTTATTAGTAGCTACCTCTAATGAGAAAGACACATAGAGAAAGACATGTCAGATATAGTAATTGATTCATGAAGTACATGATCGGGATCCGTCTTCAACACCTAAGTTGCACAACTGCCCTCCGAGTTGCACAACCACCATTCGAGTAGTACAACCACCCTATGTGATGCACAACTATTGTCCAAGTTGCCCAACCACTGACTGTGATGCACTACCACCATCCGTGATGCACAACCACCTTCCGTGATGCACATTCCACCCTCCATGATGCACAACAACGGTATGTGCTACACTACCGCCATCTGAGGGCACTACAAAAGCAAAGGCCAAGTAGTTACCTCACCCTGCAAGAGGAAAACTACTCGAGGGTGTTCTTAACCTTACATAGAGATCACATGTCACAACATTAAGAGTAGAGTTGGTTTAGAGATTTAGGACAATATATAAATATAGAAACATTAGCAAGGCAGAGGAAAGTTAGGTGCACTAGAATTATTCTGAGGTGATGGCACATGATCAACTTCAAACTATCTTGCATACCATTGCTTTGACCAGACATCCTTAGGTTTGATGTGTATGGCAAGTTAGCATCATCAAACAATGTTAGTGACTGTCTTATAGGGATGCATATGGACAGATTCAGAGAACATGACAGTATGACCTCCATATGGGATGACCATAGTGGTTAGATTGTTTAGTCAACAAGCATGACAGAATACGTATGGGCAATAGCCAGGGTATATAAATCAGATGATTAGCAGATGGTCAGCCATGCAGTTTGACCTCAGCCAGCGAGAGGAGTTTGACTTGTATTAAAGCCTTTGGCTTAGATGATGGGTTCAATGAGGGAGCATCCTTTAGAGAGAGAGTGATTTCCTTGTTCTTTGCAAGCACAATTAGGTTTTTACCTTGAGATATAAGATTTAGCCTTTTCCTCGAATATAGTAGGTACCTTCATGGTACTATTTAAGACTTATAGGGCAGGTAGCCAATGGCAAACCAATTTGGAGGAGACAACTTCACCCCAGCTTGGGAGTGACATAGACAGGGACTTCAGTTAGACTAGATCATGCCAACCAGATAGAGGGACACCATTGTATGCTCATTTTGACTTATAGCTTTGCTTAAGAGTCTACCACAACGATTGTAGTTATATGAGTCAAGATTAGTGCTATAAATCTAGTAAGGGACAGTAGATCACACACCACTGAAGAGTCGGATGAGACACATGTCAAACCTCAGTATGAGTCCCCATAGACTCGAGGAGAGATAGTGGTTCCTTTAAGTCATATAAACCCCATTTGTTTAGAAGTGTGTGACTAGTACGGTATTGAGAAACACATACCTAGTATTAGTTAATTCAACTAAAGCCACTTAGGAACCGTCTCTTAGACTCATCGTTGATTGGTTGTTCCATAGGCTGGCAACTTGTGGAGGAGTAGAATCATGATGATCTCAGAAGCATGTCCATGGACCTACCAATATTTTTAAGCCACCCAATATTCTATGCAGAATTTCAATACCCCATCGTGTCTCAGACGAAGGTCCTTACATCACCACAGAAAGAGACCTCAAGTCAGACTATGTGAACATGAGATACTTTCTAATTAGAGTCCTAGAGCAATAGAACTAGTTTTCCACGAGAGATCCAATCTTTTTTCATATGACCAAAGATGTTAGACTGAGCCGAGTATTTTCATACTCACCCTTCCAGATATTTTTACTTATATTTTATGTGTTTTTAATGCATATTTAGAGATGTCTTCCATTCTCTTGATGCCAAGCAAGTTACTTCGATCTATATTATTGATCGAGTTTTATAGAATAGTTGCTTTAGATATGACTCGACTCGATCACAACATTTTTGATCCAGTTCTTAGGTGAACCGAAATTAGGGTGTCATACCTTATTTATACCCTTATGATTAGGTTCAATACCCAGAAATTTAATGTTGCTTTTGGGGGAAAAATTTTTTAATGTTATACATAATATCGTAGAATATTGAGAGACTTCCAAAATATCTTAAGACACAAATCTTTATAAATCAATACTTAAAAAATGTCTTTTCAGTTCAGTTTCATTCAGAATGAGAGTCTAAACAACTTTTTAAAATACAATTATTTGTACAAAATTTAATGTGGTCATGTGGAGTCTAAATCTGAATTAAGAATGGATCGCATAAGCATGCAAAAAGAGGCAATGCTTTCACACATGCACAACTTTAAAAAACTTACTTAACTTAATTTTCTTACTTAATCAAGTATTAAACTTTATTAAGTAACCTTAATTAGGGTTTGGTGATTTATGTACCCTTAGTGAAAAGTCTCATACCTAGGGTTTTATCAAATGGAATTAACCGGAAGATTTTTCGAATGAGAAATTGGTGTCCAAATGAGCTCAAATTTAGATCAATAGGCTCGAAAACTCCAAGGGGTTGGCGTAAAAATTACCAAATACAGGCTCATAGGCCAACATGGTAAATAAGACTCACTAAGGTAAGACTAAGGTGTTGGGAACAATGTTCTAGGGCCAACCCACGAATTTTACTAAGTGTCGTTCATAGGCTTGGAAACTTCAAATGGGCTTGGGTAAGTGAGTAACTCTAGCCAACATTGTGGTCTTAAATCTAGTAAGATTTGAGGTCCAAAATTTAAGTATTTCAGCATAAGTAGACTTGGAAATGAGAGGTATTAACTAAGTCATTTCTTGAGCTGGGTAGACCTAGTAGACTTGGAAAAATTCTAACGCAAGATATACTTAACCAAATACTTCCAAATTTTCATATGGTGTTATACAGACACAATCAAAAGTGTGGGAGAAATTTCATGTAATTTCATCACCATTTGACTAGGTTTTTAGATTTTACATCCAGAGTTATAGAACTATGGTTTCACCCTATATTCTTGTGCACCTCGGAAACCAATCAAACTAACCATCTAAATAATTTTTAAATTAAAAAAAAACTTACAGGTCTCTAGTAAATAAGTAGCGAGGACTAACAAAATTTTTATAAATTTTATTAACCTTTTTAATGAGCTCACAATGGAGCACAATCTTAAAGTGTGGCACAGGATACAAACATCACAATGTATGCACTAAATATTTTGGGATTTTGTTCATGCCCTTTAAGTGGTTATCTTAGCAAGGCCAAACACATGTCAACAACAATGCATAAGGTAGACATCATCAACAACCTAAATCAATGTGTAAAAATTAGAAAAACGTGTGGCCAGATCATTGGAACCTTAAAAGATGCCACATAATGCCAAGTTTTGCACCTCTACTGCATCATAGAAGTCATACAAGAAGAAAAAATGGACATAAAAGGTGTATATCTTAATGTCATGAGCACAACAAAGTAAACATCAAGCAAAAAGGCATTTTAGAACATCACTTAATGAATTTTCCATCAGATCTGTATAAACTAGTGACCACCGAGCATTCAAAAATTTGTAACAACTAATTTACACATGCAAAAATTATGAAACCAGCACCTATTTACTCGTAACTCAACCAAATATAATATAAAATTCATAAAAAAATAATAATTGTAGCAACCTAGGCAAATCTAGCACCAAATACACACAACAAGCAAGGAGGGGCGGAAGGCTTACCTCCAACAAGCCAAGGGGAACTCTCTTGGGCTTCCCACCCCAGGACTTACAACCCTAGGCCTTGGCTAGATTTAGGGAGCTTGAAGGGAGCTGGAATAGGCCAAGGAAGGAAGATGAATGATAAGGAGAGGGAAGGGGTTTGAAAGAGATGAAGAAGGAGGAGAGGTGGTTTAAAGAAAAAGGGAAAACTCCTTACCGTCAAGGCATGATTTGGTGATGTCATAGGTAAGGTTTCACACCTAAAGAGGAATTAATGTCATACCTAATGAGGTATGAGTTGACCAAAAATGGGAAAACTTAGGGTTTTTATCAAAAGTGGTCGGGATGACCTTGGGAACCACCCTGCATGTCCCACAGGGGCTAGGGTGAAATTTCAAACAAATCGGAGGACCACTTTAGATGAATTTCAAACAAATCGGAGGACCACTTTAGATGAATTTCAAACAAATCGGAGGACCACGGAAAAGCTGTGAAATTGCATGGAGTCGGTTCGGATCTGAAATTGGATGAATCGGCACAGGTCAGACGGCAGGCCCAAGTGGCACAGGTGGTCATAAACCGGGTCGCGGGAGGGCAAGCGGCAGCAAGCAAGGCACAGCCGGGTCGGTTCATCAATGTTTCTCCTCAAAAAGAAAATTAGTAGACTTCTTAACAACCACTCCCACTCCCGCTCCCACCAACCTTGAGGAGCGGTTCATCAATGTTTCTCCTCATTTTCGCCGACAACGGCGTCTCCCCTTCCCTCCCATTTAATATTCCTGTCCACGTCATTTTTCTTTCCCCTTCCATCCCATCGATGCTCCTTCCACTCTCCCTAGTACCTACCTTCTTCCCTCCCTACCCACTATTTCCCACCCGACTCCTCCCCTCTGGTTTTCCTTTCGCCTCTCATCATTGTCTATAAACCAACTATTGGGTTTGTCCCACATCATGTATAAAGGTGATTGATGACTTGTATATAGGCTAATGGAAAGTCTTATTTCTTAAGCTAGCTTTTGAATTAAGAGAGACCATTGCAAATCCCGTTTAGAGGCCCATTGGATCCCAACAGTAGTATCAGAGCCAGGTTAGCTTAGTGTTGCCTTGGGCCAGCCCGAATTAGAGTCTCCTAAAACTTCACTATGTGGTGAAGGGGAGATGATTAGGGTGGGCTAGCCCGAATTGAAGTCTCATGGAACTTCACTATAACATATGGGCCTTGCATGTGGTGAGGGGGAAATAATCAATTGACATGATGTGTGAAGGGGAGAATTAGTTGGGTTTATATTCACGTCATATATAGAGGTGACTGATAGGCTTATATGTATGAAAGTTTTATTTCTTAAGTTAGATTAAGAGATGCTCATGACATTTATTACAAGTCCTATTTAGAGGCTCATTGGACCCAACATCGACTCCACCTAAGTCTGGCTACGATTAGCACCTTGTGTTGACACTTATTGCAAATCCTATTTGGAGGCTCATTGGACCCAACACCGACTCTACCCAAGTCTGGCTACGATTAGCACCTTGTGTTGACATTTATTGCAAATCCTATTTGGAGGCTCATTGGACCCAACACTGACTCTACCCAAGTCTGGCTACGATTAGCACCTTGTGTTGACACTTATTGCAAATCCTATTTGGAGGCTCAATGGACCCAACACCAACTCTACCCAAGTCTGGCTGCGACTGCAGCCCCAACCCTTCCTAAAACACCACTCTTTTTTCGTTCACGGCTGTGTTTGCCTACTCATCAATTTAGATGTCCTGCTCAATCTGCTCCCTTACTTCACCACCAGTTTTGGTTCCTTCTACACCTACCTTTTTACCACTTTACCCTGCTATATGGGTGTCCTTTATGTATTCTATTTGAATTGCACTTACTCTTAATTTTTTCTTTTTTCTGCCATTCTTTGGTGCAGGTTCTTATGGTTTTCATTACCATCCGATTCAGATTTGTAACGGGAAAGTTGGACTCTATTGAAGTAAGTTCATGAATCATAATTTGATACTACTCTCTCTCTCTCTCTCTTCAAAAAAATTAACTTGGAAGTGTATTCTATTGTACGTATATTTTAGAAGGCAGTAAATGGGTTCCTGGGACATTTTTCTTTTTTGCTTTTGTTTCCCAGACCAGCTAATGCAATATTCATTTTCAGTTTAATAAATTTAAAAAAATCATGACTTTATATAATTACATGGATTTTGCAATAGGTGTGCACCGATCCACTACAAAATCAAATGACTTAGAAATAGTCATAATCACAGAACTTCATAATTTACAATGGTGATGCTCAAGACCACTATCTTCGCCTCTCTGTTGAATATGCAGATGACATTCGCATTCAAACTATATTTAGAATCACCTATGATTGTTCGAGTCCATTCTTTCATTTAGCTTTAGCTAAGTTATAATTGGTGATCCCTATCTTAATTTTAATGGTTCATACTCTCTGATTTTATTTTTCATCACCTGTTATTGAATGTTCACAATTGCTTAATTATATATAGGAAACTCATAACCCATAATCATGTGAAGCCCAATAACCCAGATAATGTGCTTGATTACAATCATTATCATTTTACTCATCCCTTGCCTCTTATCATAATGGCAAAAACTAGAGAACTAGATAGGGCTCGTCGCATACAATGGCAGGTGATTTGTATGCAACTGGGTAATAGGAACTCTAAGTTATAAATTATCTGTAGAATTTCACTTTGGAAAATGTAAATATTTAATAGTCGTTCTCATGGTTATTGGTAAAATATTACTACCATTTCTTATCCATCTTTAGTTTATTCTTTTTTTTCGCTTAGCAAAATAAAATTCACAATCTTAGAGATGGAATATAGTAAAGGCTCTAATATGAATGGGGGAAATTTTTACATGTGTACATGAGAGGGAAGAAACCTGAGTAAAACTAGGTAAGATGTCGAGCTATGCGCAACTTATCTCTAAAATAAATTTTAATTTTATAGATAAACTTTGGTTGAATAATAAGGTAGGCTATATAATAATCTATTATTTAGATTCTCATTGACTCTGCCTTTAAAGATAGATCTAATTGAACGAGAAGATAGATTATCATAATTGGATTTGTTATTTTTTATATTTGCATTTTGATTGGTTGAAACGTAGTAGGGAGTTCCTCTTTCATTAATAAGAGTAGTTGTGAACAACCCTCTTATGCATTCGACCATCATATAAAATGTGTTTACGCTTATCGGCTGCCAAGTATGCCTTAATTCATTGTAGCTCCTCAGATTTGAATTGTTTGGACTACATGACCGACTCTGGAAACGAGAATTTAAACTATGCATGCAAAGACTATAGTTATATATGACATTGGAATTGTTTGAGTCACAGAACCTACTCTTGAAACGAGAATTTAAACTATGCATGCAGAGACTATAGCTATATGATATTGAATTATAGAATAACAGAGATTTTACAATCGATTTTTGTAGTCTAAATCTAGCCAAAATAAGCTGTTTGGCTGCTATTGGAGCAGAGCTGGTGAGTGGAGTTGGAGGTTGCATGAACAATAGATTGCCACTTCTCACGGCAGTATCAGCTCAATAATTAATTGTTGAATTTTTATGTCATTCATGGTACTTATTACTGTTTGTAAATTGAGATCAATATAATCACTCTTAACTATATGAGTGCAACATTGCAAAATTTACAAAACTAACTATATTATACAATTATATGTATTTGATATATTACTTTTATAATATCACGTTAGGTTTGCAAAAAATTGTGAGCATTTTAATGTCCCAATAACATGTTTTTAGCGACGTTTTTCATTTAACGACATTTGTCTCATCCCTTTTTGTGATGCTTAAATGTTCCTATTATATACTGTGATATTTGTAATATTGTTATTCTAGCATATAATAATTTTTTGGGTCTGTTTTTAAGTCAAGTTTAAATTTCGGTATCTATTGTCATATTTGTAAAATGCTGTTAAAAAATGTGGCTGTATCATATATTTAATTACATACCATATCCTACCTTGATGTTTTTAAAAAGTGTCACTTCTGAAGCACACTTATCCTAGACTAAAAGAGATATAACTATATTTACTTGGATTTTTATTTTTATTCATAACACCCATTATCCATTCATTGATAAGTGATGATCAAAGGTTTACTCAAAGAGCCATCTTGTTTGGGAGCTAAATTGAATCATCGTGGTTCTAGTAGGATTCTGAGATTTTAATCAAATCATAAGCTCTCGACAAGAGGATACTTTGAAATTTATATTAATTTCTAGTAAATACTAAAGAAAATTCGGATTTAAAAAAATGAATTTATAAAAAAATAAAATTAATAAAATAAATAAGAGATGACAATGGTCAAGAGGCCTCTAACGAGCACAAGGACAGACGAGTCAACTTGATATTTTGGCATTATCATAAAAAATGGGATTTTGGGTTTTAAAGCATATAGCGACGTTTTTTTCACTTGTAAGGGACGTTTTTTCTAGCGTCACGATAGGCATAGTCCACTTAACCATCATTGCTGCTAATCATAACATGGCGAATTCAGCTCTGTACGCCAATGGAATGGAAACACGTTAATTGACTTTGGTGACGAGAACCCAATATCAATGACGAGAGCCATGCACACATTTAACTCGACAGGAAATTCTCTATATATTGGTCTCCAAGAAAAGCCACATAAAATCATACATTTTTTTTGCTAGCACAAATCAAATAAGGAAAAGCAACTTCCACAAGATTTCTTTTCAAAGAAAAATCAATTGCCCATATTAGTTTAACGACTTTAAGTCTTCTGAGTGGGAGATACTGACACCAATGGCGATAAGAAAGATAGTGATATGACAAAGAAGATTACTGAATGGACGCAAATAGAGACGCCGCTGGTCTGGAAATTGTTGAACTCCACCACTCGGCTGTTGCCAGGGAGTTGGAATATTAATCCAGGAGTGAGGAGCACGAAGAGAACGACTGCAACGACGACCGGCCCCCAGTCCGCCATGGCAGCAAGCTTAAGGACTTTTCCGAAAGAGTACTGAAAAGATTTTAGTGGGTTCTGAATGCTACAAATTCCCTCGGGCAGAGCTCCATTGTTTAAGGTTGAAGCAGGAAATAAATATTGGGCATTGGGATCTACGCCCTAGACATGAGAAACCTGAGAGGGACATGGTTTCTATGTGATGAGGGTTCTTGGATAGGTTTTATTTTATCAGGCGAGGTCGGCCACATGCAGCTGCTAGAGTGGAGACAAACTTGGATAGTAGGGTGCCTTCGCGAAAGAAATTTTTGGTAATGCCGTACTAGTTACGCCATTATAGGTGACGTTCAGATTTTTTTATCTACAGTTGTAAATAAAAGGATAAATTAAAAGAGAGAAATTTTGACCAATTAAAATATATTATTAAATATAAAAAAATAAACCAAATTATTATAACATTTTTTTAGATTGTGGTCTATCTTTTAGTGAGAGTTAATAAGAATCAATTATATCAAATATATTAAATTATTATAATTTATCTTATCATTTAACAAAAAATTATTTATAAAATTAGAATTTATTCGTGTATAAGCGCACACCACATCTTTCCTAATATTTAATAAAAGTGTTTTTTTTTCTTTTTGGAATGAAACGTGAACCTGAGTGCATGTGTGGCACAATTGCGCTTTGCTAGGGATTCGGTCAGTCAGATGGGACAATAATTGTTTATGCCCTTCTAATTAACTTTGGCAAAAAAATTGATCGTCCATGTCAAAATTATTCAGTCAAGCCCTCGTAGTCGGGGGTGGTCAAAATTCAATCAATAGAGGAAGTTATTCTCATATCATATATATTATATTATCTAATCATTTTTCTATTATAAATATTAATTTTCTTCACAAACAAGTAACAACTAATACCTATTTATATAATCATTCTCTCTATTATTTCTTTTAGTTTTTTCATGTCAATTAGTATAAAAATTAAAATCATCTTTAAAAAAATATTTGAATAAAGAAATGTTATATAAGGTTGATGTGCTTTAAATTTAATAATTATTAATGATAATTGGGCAATAAATTTTAAAAATATTATTTAAATCATTAGTTTATGAATTTTTTCGATTGATCGGTCATTCGGTCAAATGAAGAAATGTCCATGTTTAATTTGCTTTTATTCGGTCATAATCGGTCGGTCAAATTTTGTCACAAACAATTCGGAGATAGGTTAGACATGATCATTCGGTCATCCATTCTCACCCCTATTTGCGGGTGGAGCTCACCTTGTCCGGTTTATGCTAAGTCAATCAAACCCGATTTAATTCAATTTGGTCTACTTTAATTTAAATGAATTTTTTTTAATGTCTTGACGTAAAAGTCGGTATTTTATTGTTTATCAATGTTCTTTTTAATCCAGCTAATCAGTGCTCTTGATACATCCATTTTGGACTGATTTGGGTGCCGCACTATCGCCACTAATTGCTTAGGGGGAAATTTTTAAAAAAATTGCAAAAGTTCCATAATAATAGCTTCCAGATTCTAATCGGCGATGGACACAAAAATCTCCTCCCAGAGTAGATTTTAGTTCATGATCTATTTTATAGATAAAGGGTTACATGTGGATGATTTGAGTTATCAAAACTTGAACTCGCCCAGATGAAGGCAGTAAAAAACACATTTTAATTTATAACTTATGAAAAATATAATAAGGAGATTCTAATCTTCAAACCACCATTGATGCATATTGGGACAAATGCCTCCTTATCGACGATAAAAACTGTTGCTCCAAAAATGTTTGATTTAGCTGGCACGAGCGTGCGCAGGCTAACTCCTTATCTTCTATCGTTTACAGCAAGGTGGAATTCCGACATGCAAGTGAGATTATAAAGTAATTAGGAGATCACGCATATCGAATATTGGCTATTATTTAATCCGATTAGAGAATAGAAGGGCTCTATGGGCTAAAGGATTTGACAACTTTCACGTCCCTATTCAGCTTTGGATTGGGATGAGGTGGGGTTTGGTGTTTGGATCTTCAGAACAAGGCAAGAGTTGAAATGGAAATAAGCAGCTGGCCGCTGTCGCCGCAAGTACTGTGAGGATGATATTGGAATCTTTGGATGGGTGAGTTAGATTGATAGGTGTTCCTCTTTATTATTATGTCATCATCCACAATTTTCAAATAGCACTCACCCTCTCTCTCTGACCCTCTGAAGTTAAAAGGAATAAAAAAGAGGCGAGGCAAATTTTGCCCTATTTAAATATAACTCGTTTGATTTTAAGTACGAGTAAAAATAGAAAGTATTCTCGTTGATTTGAATTTGAATCGAGTTTAAGCTAAATTGATTCATATTTATTAATGTTGTTTTTTGTATAATTCGTACTAAAATTTAATTTATGATAACATATCTCAAATTTGATATAAATATGCATAAAAGATAATTAATCATGTATACATTTATTTAAATTTGATAACATATAATGATATTGTATCATTTAATTATATTTATATTAAAAAATTTATAATCAATATACTCAAAAATTTTAATCCTTATATAAAATATCGAGCTTCAAATTAAGCCGAGTTGTACAATTACAAGCCCGTGCCTAAATCATTTAATATTGAGTCAAACTTCAAGTTAAGTTTTTTCAAATCTAAATATTTAGTTAAAATTGAGTTTAATCAAACTTTGAACATCCCTATTATTAAAAAAAATGACAAAGACACACTTCGAAAGCTCAAATGTGATCACCACTTTTTAGCACCTGTGTTAGATCAAAGAATATTATCCTATTATGCACCTAAGGATCTTACAAAAACAAGATACATACATACATATATATATATATATATATATATATATATATATATATATATATAATTCATGCAACCAAAAAAAAATGTTACAAGCTTCCATGATTGCGGGTGTTTTTTAGTAGTTTCCCGGATGGGGCATGGGGTCTGCAGGTGTGGAGTGGTACATAAGCAAAGACCAAAGCACAGGGCATTCATGTTCCTCATGTGTCTGCAATGAGTGTGAATTTGAGTCGCCGGCAAGATGTGATACAAACTCGTTGCGCAATAATGGCCATGTGTTAAAGTTGTAACATCGCATTCCAATTAAACGGCTTATATAATCCCCCAAAGGAAAAGCATCAATAAATCGAGTGTGGCTTTGACTCGACAGACAGTGTATTATTATAAGCTGTACGACCGGGATACCGTGGTTAATTAAGATCAAACACAAAGGTGACATTTTTACGGATTATAGTCTAGGGCTGTATAGAGTCAAGTTCAACTTATTTAATTTTTAAATTAGTTGGTTCAAATTTGATTTGATGCTATGATATATTTTTACGAGCTAGGTTTCAAGTTAGAGCAGTTTGAAACTTCATTTCAACCGTTCAAACTTAGTTGGAAAATAGCATAATAATTAAGTTTTAATATTTTTTTATAATAGTTGTCAATTTATTTTAGATATAACCTGATCTTAAATTTTTTATTTCACATATAATTAATTTATATATTTTAAGAATATTTTATTCATAATAATTATTTTATTAATATAAATGCCCTTAATCGAATTTTAAATTTTTTTGCCATATTTTTTTGTGCTTTATATAATAAATGATATTTCATTTTTTAAAAATATTCATAATAAAAATATGTTGGATAAAATAGACATTTTAATTATTAATAAAATGTGACAATTTCAAATTAAAATTTTGAACATGTAAAAAAAATTTTATTTTTGTTGGCCTAAAATTTAATTTCCTTTTTAATTGTCCAAAATTCAATAAAAAATATTTTTTTATTTTTTAATTCATCAATAATATAGTTTTTAATGTATTTATTATTTATATGTTAATTTTTCATTTTTATATATAAAGTTAGTAAAAAATTATAAATTTTATCTATTATATATTTTGGTATTAGTAATAATAAATTTTATGGGTATTTTTATTATTATTTAAAAAATAATAGAATTTGGTCATAATTGATATGAAAATTTCAAAAATGGCTATATCTGATATAATTTTATAAACATGATAATTTTTTAAAGAAAACTTTAAAATGTGATTATTTATGATAGATTCCCTAGATCTTTTTATATTTTATTCAATAAGTTGAAAAATGAGTCCAACCTAGTAGTTGTAACAAACTTTAAAACGACCAATATGGATTCAAATCTAGCTAAATGCATTTTGCTAACAAATTTAACTTTATTATACACTTGTACAACTGATTTATTTTTATAGGGTGTTTTGTTGCGTTGTTTTAAGCCTATTTATTATCAAAATAAAAATTTGCAATGATAACGGTTTAAAAAAGTAATTGATAAAATATTGTCAAAATATAAAATGGTAGAGGTTGTTTTACAAAGTTTCACAAAGCATTAGAAAAAAAACTTTACAGGGTGTTTGGTTGTAATATAAAATTTTATATGGAATCTATAAAAAATTTTCTCACTGTTTAATTAATTATAATTATAAAAAGTGATTGAGGTGATAAAATTATGTTTCACAAGTGTGACGGACAAACATTAAAAAATAAATAAATAGAGTTTGACCTTTTTTTCTAAGGTTTTGTGAAGCTTTCTAAAAATAGCCTCTATTATTTTATATTTTGTCAAATATTTTTTTTATCTATTATCATTACCATTTTATATTTTGATAATAAATAAGTTTGCAACAGTGCAACTAAACACCCAATTAAGTCCTATTTACTTTTGTTCAATGTTTTTCTCTTTCGCCCTTGAGTTAATTTTATCATCTTTATTATTTTTTAAAATGACAGCGAATTAAAAAAATTGACAAAATGGTTTAGAAACTTTATATAAATTCTTTATTAAAAGAACGACAGAGTTGGTTAAAGTTTAAACAGCAGTGGATTGAGGCATGATTGTAGCAGGGAGGGGGAGCGTATGAGGTGTACCCGTTGAGTGGAGTCAAGGTACCATCGTCTCACTGTACTGCTGCTCCATGGATCCCAATACCACTCCCAATCCGCCGACATAGGTGGTGAACAAACGTTCTTGAGCAGGTCATCGGAAAAGATGGAACAGAGGGAGGTGCAGGAAGCCGCCGAGACGAAGAAGCAGCTCGCTCCGAAGCGTAGCTCGAACAAGGACCGGCACACCAAGGTGGAGGGGAGGGGGAGGCGGATCCGGATGCCCGCCCTGTGCGCGGCTAGGATCTTCCAGCTTACCAGGGAGCTCGGCCATAAGTCGGACGGCGAGACGATACAGTGGCTTCTGCAGCAGGCCGAGCCTTCCATCATCGCTGCTACCGGCACCGGTACCGTTCCTGCGTCCGCTATGGCCGCCACCTCCTTCTCCCTCTCGCCGCAGGGGGCGTCGTTCTCGGCCGGAGTGAATGACCATGGGAAGATGGACGAGTTGGGGTGTAGTAGTAGAAGCAACTGGGCCATGTTGGGCTCCAATTTGGGGAGATCAGTTCATGTGGGCACACACCTGTGGTCCGGTGTCGGCGGGTTCGGAACAGCGGGCTATGGGTCCTCCTCTACCATGTCGACCAATTTGGTTAGCGATGGTAATTTCCTTCCCAGGTTCTCTGGTTTTGAACTGCAGCAACCTCTGGGTTCGACCGGGATGATCACTTCGATCGTCGGCCGAGCCCCGCCGGGGTTGGAACTGGGTCTGTCTCAGGATGTGCCTGCTGGAGTGTTGAATCATCAGGCCTTGAACCAGTTGTACCAAATTAGGCATGGTAGATCACCAGCTGGTGGAAGTGGAACTACTGCTCCTCCTCCTCCTACTCTTGCCCCTGCTGATCTTTCTGCATGTGGCGAGAGGAGTCAGCAGGTTCGATCGGCTCCCTCCTCCAAAGATGGTTCCCAGGGGCCAAGACAACAACAGTGAGACGTTGCAAATTAAAAGCATGGTTGAAGAGTGTTGGAGCTGTTAACCAGCATGATGTCGGATTTTGTGTTGCTCATGCTTTCTGAAGTTGAAAGAGGAGGAGGTCATAGGAGATTTAGTTTTAGCGAAAATTATGAGTTATGGACCACTTCCTTCTCCAAATCTGTTGATGGGATTCTCCAACCACTGGTATTTGGGTGTTCTGATTTTCCCAATTTTTACGATAAGAAAACTATATACATACAATCATTTTTTAGTCTATTAGTTTTCACTTGTATACGGAAAAGCTCATCATCCGCCCGGAAATATATATGCAGATGTGGGATGAAAGGGAACGGACGCAGTTTTGGCTAGACTGCTTAATTTCTTTGTGTAATTGGAGGTTCGAAACCGATGGTTATAAGTTGTATTATATTCGAAAACATGTTGTGTTTATACCCAAATGCCTAGTGATTTACTTTTTTGAAAAAAAAAACCTGTGATTCGCTTTTTGGAAAAAATAACCTGTGATTTGCTTGTTTATGAGGCTTTTGCACTTCATGATCTTCATTATGTGCAAACATATTTTGTTATTTTCCGTGCTTAGCACCGATTATCTTATCTGAGGCAAGAAAATTTTCTCTATTTCCTTCTCTTCCATGCAGTGTCGACTAAAATAATGGACCAAACATTGCCAAGAATGTGTTATGTCGGAATTCTAACTCTCCTCTTCAAGGCAACTTGTATCCACACTCAACCACCTACATCATCCATCTCAGGAAACCAAAACTTCAACTTGATAGTTGATACTATCTAAATTGTCATTGGTTAGCATCTTTCTTCGATGTGATCACTTCAACATTATCAGGAAGTCCACATGTAATTGTGTACTATTCTTCCACTACGTTACTTAGACAGCAACGTCAGGCTCCAGATTCTACTTTTCTTCAAAGTCGTAAACATGGATGAACAAAGGTGTTAACATGTGTCAAGGGAACAAAGTCACACTCGGAATACTAAAGAAATCTCGGAATATTAACAGAGGTGGCTGTTAGTTGTTCCATAGAAATTGAAGGGTCTCAAAGCTTCTCTATAAATTGAGCTTCATTTGCCTCATTCTTAAGAGGGCAAGACAAGTAGAAGGCAAGACAAGCGGAAGAAAATACAAGAAAAAGAGATAGAGAGATATAGTGATAAAAGAAGAGGGAAAAATATTTACGAGTTTATCTTATACGGAGTATTAAGAGAGTGTGAAATCCTGTAATCTCAATAGTATAGGGTGTGTGAGTAATCTTCTTGTACATCTCTTTATATATTTGATGACTGTAATCTTTGGTTGAAGTAGTGAATTGTTCATTGTTGCCCGTGGTTTTTGACTCTCGATTGAAGGAGGGTTTTCCACGCTAAATCCCTGCCCTTTTGTAGTTTTGTTTTATCTTATTTCTTAGGTCTTATTTTCCAATTACTTTTTGTTCACTGTGGTTGATCTCCAATTTTGAGGATTTTTCTCAACAATTGGCGCCGTCTGTGAGAATTTTGGGTCTCATTCAATCGGATCTTGATTTGAGTGGGAGTCATGGCAGACAGTTCCAAGACTGGGAAAATTGAGAAATTTGATGGAACAAATTATCAATGGTGGAGGATGCGGATTGAGGATCATCTATACGAGAAGCAACTACATCAACTACTTGTAGGTACCAAGCCAGAAGCGATGTCAGCCGAGGAGTGGGCCTTATTGGATAGGCGAGCCTTAGCCATCGTCCGATTGTGTTTAACATAGTCGGTGGCGTTTAATGTCTCCAAACAGACGACTGTCAAAGGGTTGATGGAGGCATTAACTGGTGTTTATGAGAAGTCATCAGCCTCTAACAAGTTATTTTTGTTGAAGGAAGCTTGTCACTTTAAGGATGCCCGAAGGTAAATCTATTGCTAATCATTTGAATGATTTCAATAAAATTTGGGCACAACTTGAATTCGTGGAGTTGACTTTTAGTGAAGATATTAAATCTTTAATGTTCATGTGTTCTTTGCCGGAGAGTTGGGATACGGTAATTACATCTATAAGTAATGCATCAAAAGAAAAACTAAAGTTTGATGAAGTGCTAGGTGCAATCTTGAATCAGGAGATGATGAAGAGAAGCATGATAGTTAGCACACTGTCCATCTCGGGCACAGCTTTGTCGGTGGACAAAAGCAAGGGCAAAGAAAGAGGAAGAAGTCAAAGTAGAGGTCCTAAGAACCGAGGGTGCTCTAAATCTAAAGGAAAATTCAAGGATAAGCCTACTTGTTGGTTTTGTGACAAGGAAAGACATTTAAAGAAGGATTGTCCCAAACGAGTCAAGAATGTAGCTAATGTTGTTGATGGTCATGAAGAAAAATTTTGTTTATTTGCTCATGTTGATTACAACATAGATATATGGTATATTGATTCAGGTGCTTCATTTCATTGTACTTCTCACAAAGAATGGTTTTGTGATTTTGTCAAGAGTGATTGTGGATATGTAACAATTGGCAATGGTCAGAAGTGCAGAATTGAAGGTAAAGGAGTAATTCATTTGAAGATGCATGATGAAGGTAAACTTATTCTCAAGGAGGTCAGGTATATACCTGAATTAAAGAAAAATCTTATATCTGTTAACAAGCTGGACCAAGAGGGCTATAGGATCACATTCGAAAACAATCAGTGGAAGATCATCAAAGGAGCATTGGTGGTGATCAAGGGGAAGGCGGTGGGTACACTTTACCCATTGTCTACCAAGGTAGATCAGTTTGTTTCTTTGGCAGCTGAGAAGAATGACATAACAATGTTATGGCATAGAAGGCTTGGTCACTTGAGCGAGAGTGGGATGAGGATCTTACTTTCGAAGAAGGTTTTGACAGGTATATTTGATTCTAACTTTGGTTTTTGTGAAGACTGTGTTTTAGGTAAACAGAAACGGGTCAGCTTTACAAAGGGTGGGCGAGAGATGAAATCCAAAAGGTTGGAGTTGGTTCATATGGATGTTTGGGGACCAGCCCATGATACATCTTTTGGAGGTAATCTCTATTTTGTTACCTTCATTGATGATTTAAGTAGGAAGACGTGGATCTACACTATTAAGAAAAAATCAGATGTCTTTAACATTTTCAAGATGTGGAAAGCCCGAGTTGAGAATGAAACAAGTTTAAGACTGAAATGTCTTCTGTCGGATAATGGTGGAGAATATTGCAATAAGGTGTTTGACTCCTATTGTGAACAACGGGGAATTAGAAGGATCAAGACAGTGCCAAGGACACCACAATAGAATGGGGTGGCGGAGAGAATGAACAGGACCATCCTAGAGCGAGCGAGAAGCATGAGGGTTCATGCTGGACTCCCTTTGCATCTTTGGGGTGCCACAGTGGATACAGCTGTTTATCTAATAAACCGAAGTCCATCAAGCGCCTTAGATGGAAAAATACCGGAAGAGGTATGGTCTGGTAAGAAAGTTGACTATTTTTTCTTAAAGTCTTTGGTTGTATTGCATATACACATGTTGATAGGGAATCAAGTAAAGAAGCTTGATACAAAGTCCCGCAAATGTGTATTTCTTGGATATGGAGGTGATGAGTATGGTTACCGGATGTGGGATTTCGAGAACAACAAGGTGTTTCGAAGTCGGGATGTTGTATTCAATGAAGAGTGCACGTACAAAGACATGAAAGAAGGAAAGAATGAGGAGTCATAAGAAAAAGAGTATATGGAGCTTGATGAGACAGATGAAGAGATGCTAAGTGCTGAAAATCAAGGATTTGTTACAAGGGATGAGGAACAATTATCTTCTGAAGAGACTGAACAAGAAGGTGAGTCACAGGCTAATCAACCAAATAATGATGAATCAGATTCTGAATATTCTGATGCACAAGTTGAAATTGATGACTCAGAGCCACCACAAGAGATGGTTGTTGCTCCTGAACCAAGGAGGAGCACAAGGGTTAGAAAGCCTACTCAGAAATTAAATTTAATTGTACAACATGTTTTGTATACTGATGCAGGAGAACCGGAGTCCTATGATGAAGCCATGAGTGACAAAGCTCAACTTAAGTGGGAGTTGGACATGAAGGATGAGATGTCATCGTTGGAGAAGAATCATACATGGGAGTTGGTGAGGTTGCCACCAAAAAGGAGGGTTCTACAAAATAAGTGGATCTATCGGATCAAGTCTGAAGCAGGTGGTGTACAAAGGTATAAGGCAAGACTTGTGGTGAAAGGTTTTGGTCAAAGAGAAGGGATTGATTTTCATGATATATTTGCACCTGTTGAAAAAATGACTTCTATTAGAATTATTTTGACTATTGTGGCTGTAAAGGGGTTGTATTTAGAGCAGCTTGATGTAAATACAGCTTTCCTTCATGGTGATTTGGAGGAGGAGATCTATATGGAACAACCAAAAGGATTTGAAGTCAAAGGTAAAGAAAATATGGTGTGCAAATTGAAGAGGAGTCTATATGGACTCAAACAAGCACCAAGACAGTGGTATTTGAAATTTGACAAGTTTATGTTGGATAATTGATTTACTAGGAGCAATTCGGACCACTGTGTATATCTACAAAAGTTTAATGATGGCGATTACATTATTTTAACTTTGTATGTAGATGACATGCTTGTTGCAGGGACTTGTATGGAGAAAATTGTAAGTCTCAAGATGAGGTTAGCCAAGAGTTTTTCCATGAAGGATTTGGGTGAAGCAAAACAACTTCTTGGGATGCAAATTACCCAAGACAAGAAGAACAAGAAGTTGTGGTTATCTCAAGAAGGGTATGTGAAGAAAGTTCTTGAGAGATTCAACATGAATGAATCCAAGCCAGTGACTACTACTTTGGGTAGTTTCCAATTGTCCAAAGAACAAGGTGCTAAGAGTGAGGAGGATAAAGCTCACATGAAAAAGGTGCCTTATGCTTCAGCTATTGGAAGTCTTATGTATGCTATGGTGAGTACAAGACCAGATATTGCACATGCAGTGGGAGTAGTGAGCAGATTCATGATGAACCCAGGAAAAGAACACTGGGAGGCAGTGAAATGGATTTTCAGGTACTTGAAAGTAACTTCTAATTATTGTTTGTGTTTTGGGGGTGATAATATTGATGTGCAAGGTTATGTGGACTCGGACCATGCTGGAAATAGAGACAATGGCAGGAGTACATCCGGATACATCTTTACAGTTGGTGGAAACCGCGGTGAGTTGGGTTTCCAAATTGCAAAAGATAGTTGCTCTGTCTTCAACTGAGGCTGAATATGTGGCTGCTACAGAAGCTAGCAAGGAATATATTTGGATTAAAACTATTAATGAATGAGTTAGGTTTTAATGGGGTTGATTGCAGGTTGTACAGTGATAGTCAAAGTGCAATCCATTTAGCCAAGAACTCGGCATTTCATTCTAGGACCAAACATATTTGGTTAAGGTATCATTTTATCAGATCTTTGTTAGAAGAACGTAAATTGAAGTTGGAGAAGATAGATGGAAGAAATAATCCGGCGGATATGTTGACTAAACTGGTGGATGGAAAAAAGTTGAGTTTTTGCTCAACTTTGGTGAACTTGCACTAACATGCAGGTGGACTCATGCAACGAACAAGTGGAGGAAGAGTTTGGACTGGTGTGTTCCAATCGGACTCCAAGTGGGAGATTGTTAATATGTGTAATTGTATTAATGATATGTAGCTCATTGTCACACTCGGAATACTAAAGAAATCTCAGAATATTAACAGAGGTGGCTGTTAGTTGTTCCATGGAGATTGAAGGGTCTCAAAGCTTCTCTATAAATTGAGCTTCATTTGCCTCATTCTTAAGGAGGGCAAGACAAGTAGAAGGCAAGACAAGCAGAAGAAAATACAAGAAAAAGAGAGATAGAGAGAGATATAGTGATAAAAGAAGAGGGTAAAATATTCACGAGTTTATCTTATACGGAGTATTGAGAGTGAGTGAAATCCTGTAATCTCAATAGTATAGGGTGTGTGAGTAATCTTCTTGTACATCTCTTTATATATTTGATGACTGTAATCTTTGGTTGAAGTAGTGAATTGTTCGTTGTTGCCCGTGGTTTTTGACTCTCGATTGAAGGAGGGTTTTCCACGTTAAATCTATGCCCTTTTGTGGTTTTGTTTTATCTTATTTCTTTGGTCTTATTTTCCCATTACTTTTTGTTCGCTGTGGTTGATCTCCAATTTTGGGAATTTCTCTCAACAAGAGGGCCTACAGTGAGATCTTTCTTTATAGTTTTATTTTTTCGACAAGTTTTGCAAGTGCACTGTTAGGGCCTGTTTACGAAAGAAACGTAAAATATGTAGATCAAAAATAATTTTGCTCGCGTTTGCTTGACCGAAAAGTTACCGGAGGAAATTTTATTATTTATTATTTTGGATGGCTCCATAGAGACAAAATTTTATTGTCAATTAGAACAAGTTAATGTAGAAATTTTACAAAGTAATTTTTTATTATGAAAAAAATATATGGGATGAAATTTTGTGAGAGGTGATGGGAAAATTTTTTTTATTTTCATCTTATTTTCCTACCTTCATAAAATATAAGGGAAATCTTTTAAAATTTTTATTTTATTTTATTTTATTGTATTTCCATATCCTATATTTTTTATTATTATTATTTTTATGCTAACTAAACGGGCCCTTAGTAAATTACTCGCTGGCCCTTAGGCATGGGTAACAACTAAGCAAGTACAATAAGTAAATAAGTAAGATTGCCTCTTTTTGCATATTAAGTATATAATTAAATAGACTACAATTATTTAAAATTTTAGATATAAACTCTATAAGTAAGAACAATAAGTAAGATTGACCCTTGACATGTTACAATAAAATCCAACAGTAAAAGCCCTTTTATGATAATACTGAAGAATAATCAATATTATATTTCTAATGTCGATTTATCATTAACTAGGACAAAAATCAAAAATTGGGTCAAACCCTTCTTTAATGCCATGAAAAATTCTAATTGAACAAAAAGATAGATTATAATAATTTTGATCCTTTTTATTATATTGTAATTGGTTGAATCTCTTATTTTTCATGAGAGTATGATTTTTAATTTTTATTTTATTAATAAGAATATATTTTTAATTTAGGGCACACGTGGTCATCCAATTTATATATTTTCAGCCATTTCAAATTAAATTAAAATAAATTGCCTAAGTAATGTTTTTATCATCTAAAAAAAAACTAAAAAAGTGGTAAATTTAACTCCATTGTTTTCAATTTGAGACCGTAATGGAAGAAGCCTTTGTCATTACAATTTTACCTATTTGCGATTTTTATTAGAAGTAATTGTTTGCTTTTAGAAACAAAAAGATAACTATATAATATATATCATATATACAAATAAGAAGTAATATTGCTATTATATTTAATTAAAACTTCATATTATTATATCATTTTAAAGATTGATTTAATATAATTGTATCGTGCTAGTAACACCAAATTTGTAATTTTGGCAAGAATTTGGTATTGTCAAAGAGTTGTGTGACTCAAATCAAAATTCAACAATTATTAATAGTTTAACATCAATCAAAACAATCAAAACTTAGTAGCAATAAACGATCAAAAAACGGTCAACATTGTGGTAATGGTTAATGGTTAAAAAATTAATAAATAATAATTATAAATGTGTAACGACCTAGCCTAAAGTATAAATTTATGAGCGTAAATTTTCTCTTCAAAAATGATTAACTAAAATTGAAGATTTATATTTCATTCTTCCTTATAGACAAGATCTTACCTTAACGGGTATTAGATGTGAGAGTAATTTAAGGGATCTTACAGTCTAACCACCTTAAGAAATTTTATCCTTAAAATTGGTACACTTAGCCCATTGGTAGCCTCACTAACCACCTTAAGAAATTGTATCCTTAAAATTGGTACACTTAGCCCATTGGTAGCCTCACTGACTTCTTTCGTCCTTTGTCCAACATATTATCTAATGAAAAATCAGGTTGCTCTAATATCATTTATAAATATACAACCCAAAATACAGCATAATTGGTCTAAATCATTCTTTTAAAAATAGTTACCTAAGTTAAAGATCTATAATTTATTCTTACTTATAAACAAGATCTCACTCTAATAAATATTATATGTAGTACTAAATTGAGAGATCTAAAAAATATCTTCAAAACTTTTTAATTCAATGTCACTACCCCTCTAACTAATTTACAATATTATCCTTAATTCCTATTCACAAAAGTATATATTAGTTTCTTATTATTGGAGTCTTTTAATTAGAATTTGTCACGTATCCTCTAACTAATTTATATTATTGTCCTCTATTTTCTACTCATAAGTGTAAATTAAATTACAATTTTACTTTTTAAGAAATAAAAAATTAAATCGTCTAAAATCAGAGCTTATTTTAAGTTGAATTTTTAAATTACCAAATTGATGAGTATCAACTAATTAACAAATAAAATATATTAAGATTTTTAAAAATGAATATAATAGATAAGGCTATATAAAATAAATATCTATAGCAATATAAACCAAATATTATAAAAAAACTTTACTTAAAGTGTATTACATTTCTAATCAATTTAAATTCATTTAAAAGTCTAAATTATTTGGAAAGTCAAATACAAAAATAAGAAATAGGGAAAAGATCATATGATACCACACATTGCACTGGCCATCAACTTGTTGCACTGACCAACGACAAGTTACAATTTAAATTGCTACATAACTAAACCCTAATACAAGCTGTCAAATAAAAAGTACGCCAACTACTCTTAAAAAAATGATATGAAAAAATTATTTAGCGTAACTTTGCAAGATTCATGAAATTGTGAATAAATCTAGCTCTTTTTAATAGTGGATGAAACAGAAATGTAGATAAAAAATATTATGTGTTAACCACATGCATTAGCAGCACAAATCCAAAAATATTCCCATCCTGAAACCTGGTTGGCCTCAGGCATATATATTTTATGCATATTTATTAATTCGTGGATTGTTGCATAGCTTAGGCCTTTTGAAATCAATTTGTAAAGCCATATAAATAAAAAAATGTAAGGAATACATAAGTGGTATAATTTATGACAAAAACAATGATCTTCAAAACAAATGAAGTGTTCTTTGAATACATTAGCACTGAATTGATGATTGTAAATCTATTAATTAAAGGCACCCCCGCCAAAAGTGTCTAAGGATTATGTAGCCCGTATGAGACTTATTGAATTTTAAGCTTATATGTAATGTTATATATATAATATGTTATATATTGAAACTCTGTTATTTACTTTTCTTCTCATTATCGGTGTACATATTAAGTTGGACAATGACAAAATTATATACATATAATATGTGTTCAGACCCTAATAAACATTTAGGACTTATTCATAAAGTTTAAATCATATTTTAAGCTTCTTAAGAATATTTTGTATTGTAATGCATAAAAAGTATTACTTAACTAAAGAGGACTTATCGTTAAGATTCATATATAATACTCTTATTTTGAAGTACTAATATTTTGGGTAAAATTATATATGATGATACTTATTCGTACCAAGTGGGAGAATGTTAGAAGTTTTATTCAACTTTATATGGTCCTCGTCATTTATAGTTTATATATACTTATAGTGGTATAATTAAGGAGAACTACCTTTGGGTAGTTATTCCCGGAACATCTTAATGGGAGAAGTTAAATATATTGTATTTTTCTTTGGTCCCTCATCCAAGTATTTTATCTTTCTTTGTCTACCATCACTCTTGAACAACAATAGATTAGAAGATCTCAAGAGTGTTTGTGGAAATCATCATGGTAAGAGATATGATTTAGTTATTATAAATATCATAGTTTGTATGAAATTTACATTTGGTATCAGAGCTTTTCATCCATAAAAAATTTTCTTCTAGTGAAAAATTTTCTCCATTTCATATCTATTATCATAATGATATTTGTGATGGAACTTTTCTGTCTTATTACTGTGATTTGGTACAACGACAATATAGTAACAGTTGTCGAACCGCCGAATTTAAACAAAGAGGAAGAAAGGTGGAGACTTTTTGAACTCATTCAATTGATTTGTAGGTTATTTTTTCTGAGCGTAATGATTGTAATGTCTATAACCCGTTGTTAATGTCAACCAGAAAAAATATTTGCTTGCACTTGTTTGTGCCCAAGGAAGAAAACACTACCGTTTTTACTGTTCTTAGCAGTTATGCCTCATTGAGGGCTCATGATACATTAATGTCAAAGAAGGGCTAGACTAATTTTAAAGCCCATTACATATCATATTGTTGAAAATTTCTAATAAAATATTAAATAAATTTTAATAATTCAAAATAATGATCTTAAATAGTGTATGACGCCCATTTGAATATTAGTTATATTCTAGGCTTTGTTCTCACTTCATAGGTCTTGAAACATGTAGTCGATACTTATTTAAGGCCCAAATTTAAGTTATATTTTCGAAGTCTTTGTCCTCATTTATTTAATGGATTAGTGTGAGTAATGTTGTACGTGAGTGAATGTGGGTAATAAAAGTTGTAGCCCACGACCATTTATTGCTTTGTGTTGGGCTTATTATTTTTGCTCTGGGGTTGAAAAGGTTGTAAATTTTCCTTAATTCAATATTTCATATAATTGGTGGCCCAATTAGTGAATAAATAAATCATTTAGCAAACGAACTATAATGGACAGTTGGACAATTATATTTATGTTTGTTCATATAAGTTGTGTTTTATCCACAAAATATCTAATCAATTTTTATGGACAATAAATAGTCTGCTTATGAGCATGAATATTGGCCGAACTATTTTAGTTCATATAGCCACCCACACATCCATTTAATTATACATGGACGATAAAGTTAGTTTGTCCATGAAGTGTTTAGGGTGTTCAAGTGATATCCCAATTGTCCATATGATGTGCAAGGAATGTCTGAACCCAATTACGAGTTGTTCATTTTTTTGTGTGCATGTGATTGAGTGTCATATACAAATTTTGGGTTATTTGTATCTTTTTGTATGTTATGAACATCTATGTGAAATGTTTGTACGTAACGTGATAGTTTATATATGTTTACGTTGATGTTAAGTGATCAGTGCATTTTAAATTAATTAAAGAGTAACCACATCATCTTTAATTAAGATAAAATATTCATAAAGTGAAGACATAAATCACATATGAAATTTAATACATCAAATACTAATTCATATGTGATTTATGTGATTTATGTATTCACTTTATGAATATTTTATCTTAATTAAAGAGTAACCACACAGAGGTTATTGTGATTATTGTGTTTAATTAGTGTGAAATATAAAATATTTAAGCTTCTTAATTAGCCCACATGCATTGAGTGACATTTAATATTTTTCCAGTTTTATCGTTGAAATGAAATATGAATCTATTTTGTATGAAAGTTGTAACATCCCGATTTTAGTTCACCTAAAAACCAAATAAAAATGTTATGATCGAATATAGTCATGTCCAAATCAATTAATTTGTAAAACTCAAATGATAAAACAAATCAAAATACCCTTCTTGGCGTCTCGAGAATGAATTATATTATTAAATATACATGAAAATGCATCAAACATATACAAAACATAAAAAGAAAACAGTAGCATGCTGAGCTGTGTGTAGCATTTATATGTCTTTCTACCAAAGTCGATCCAACCCAAAACCTATATATATAATAAGAAAAACGTCAACAACAAATGTGACTGATCTAGAAAATAAACAAACAGGCAAGTGGAAACTGATTTTCACAAAGAAAGAAAAACCATATATACTTTCCAGAGGAACACTCAAAGGGCATCTACTGAGGAGTTATTGAGCTGGAAATTCGATAGCATCCCAAACTGAATTGGTGCTATGTTACCCTTGGCAAATGCCTCTCTCGATAATAATTGGTCCCACTCTTGAAAAAACACACAACCTAGGCCCTCTCCAAACCTTCATATAACACCTAGCTGTGAGCACAATGGCTGAGGACTATCAAGTAGTCACCTTTAATACCCTTTCATACTACAAATCTAAATATGTGATGTACACAATAGTACCTGTCTACTCCATGCCCCCTCGGGTTTGAGGAAGCTCAAGACGTAGAGATGTTAAGATCCATCGGGAATGGAACAACTCTCTCACTAATCCAAAGCCCACTACAAGCTGCGTATGCACCCACTTACGGTCTACTAGATTGGGAAGTAGACTACTTTGATTATTGCCATACATCCTAATAAAGTGAATGTTGAACAAGTAGTCAATAGAGAGCCACGTTAGACTGTAGATGCTCTTGTAGAACAAGTTATTCATGATGAAAATCAATAACTTGAAGTTGTTAAGCAACCGGTTGATCAACTGCCTCTACAAAAGAACGTTGATAAATCATTAAAGAGATCAACTAGAGTGAAAAAATCAGTAATATTTACTGATTTTGTTATTTACTATAAAAAATTAACTATAATATTGGAGAAGAAAATGATCATGATACGTTTTTACAAGCGATGGATAGTAATAATTTAAAATCATGGTATAATGCCATTAAAGATGATATAGATTCTATAGTTGGAAGCCAGGTTTGAGATCTTGTCGAGTTTCCTAATGGGGTGAAAGCAATTTACTGTAAGTGGGTTTTCAAAACCAAAAAAGATTTATTAGGTAACATTGAACAATACAAAGAAAGACTCGTAGCTAAAGGATTCACACGACAAGAAAGAATCAGTTATTGAGATACTTTTTCTCTTATTTCAAAGAAAGTTTCATTCTGTACTATCATGACATTAATAACTTATTTCAATTTTAAATAACATCAAATGGATGTGAAAACGGTTTTCCTCAATGGAGATCTAGAGGAAGAGGTTTATGTGAAGCAACTTGAGGGTTTTCTTCAATTAATGGTGAGCATCTTGTTTGCAATCTTAAGAAATAATATATACACTTAAAGAAGCCTCCTATCAGTAGTATTTAAAATTTATAAGGTGATCTCTTCATTTGATTTTGTTGAGAATATTAAACATCAATGTATATACAAAAAGGTTAGTGGGAGTAAGATCATATTTCCGATCTTATATGCCGATAATATATTGTTTACATGATGTAAAAAGTTCATCTCTGAACATTTTGATGTGAAGGATATGAGTGAAGCATCTTATGTCATGGGCATTATGATTCATAGAGATAGATCTTAAGGTTTCATGGGTTTATCTTAACAAACATATATCAATAAGGTTCTCGAGATATTTCAAAAGAGTAATTATACGCTTTCAGTAACTCCCATAGTGAAAGAAGACAATTTTAATTTGGAATAATGTCCGAAAAATGATCTTGAGAGGGAGCAAATGAAAAACATTTGTTATGTTTTAGTTGTTGGAATCCTTATGTATGCGCAAGTCTTTACAAGATTAGATATTGCATTTGTTGTTGGAATGTTGAGAAAATATTAAAATAATCTTGACACTTGAACATCGAAGAACTGCAAAGAAAGTTATGAGCTACCTTGAAAAAACCAAAGATTGCATACTTACATCCAGGAGATTATATTTATTACACTGATTCTCGTAAACCCACATCTAGAAACATTTTCATGCTTGCTAACGGAACTGTATTGTAGAGAAGTGCAAAACAGACATTAGTTGTCACTTCTATTATGGAAGCCGAATTTGTTTCATGGTTTTAAACTACATTACAAGCTATTTGGTTAGAGAGTTTCATGTATGGGCTTTGAATTATTAAGTCTATCTAAAGGCTATTGAAGATGTATTATGATAAGATATACCGATATGAAGTATTTAACTATTAGAGAGTGCATCAAAGCAAATGAAGTGCTCATTGAACACATTAATATTGAATCGATGGTTGTGAATCCTTTTACAAAAGCCACCAAAGGTGTTTAAGGATTATGCAGCCCATACGGGATTATTGAGTTTCAAGCTTGATATTTGATGTTATGTATATAACAAGTTATATGTTGAAACTTTATTATTTATTTGTCATTTCATTATGGGTGTACATATTAAGTTGGAGATTGACAAAATTGTACATATATATAATTATAAGTGTTCGAACCAGAATAAACATTGAAAGCATATTCATAAAATTTGAACACATTGTTGACGTCTTAAGAGAATTTTATATTGTAATACATGGAAGACAATACTTAACTAAAGATGACTTACTATTATGACTCATGTATCTCTTGTTTTAAAATGTTAATATTTTGGATAATATTATTTAAGGTGATCCATGTTTGGACCAAGTGGGAAAATGCTAAAATTTTTATTCAACTTTATATTGTCCTCATCACATATGGTTTATATATTATTATCTAAATATACTTATTAATGGTACAATTAAAGATACCCACTATAGGGTGGTTATTCTTATAACTTTTATAGGAGAAGTTAAATACACCAAGTTTTTTGGGTCATTCATCTAACCATTTCTTTCTCTCATGCTATAACTTTGAAAGTGCAACAAATGGGAAGATTTCAAGTAAAAATCGTGGTGGCCAAAGGTGTGATTTGATTATTTTAAATATTATGTTTTATATGGAATTTACACTTCTACCAAAAAGCTATCCATTATTAGAGTATTTTATATTAAAATGTAAGTAAGAGTTCTCTTCCAAATAATGATGTCAATCAGGGCTACGCTTTCTTACATGTATTAACTTTGTAGTTGACGCCTGTCTTGGACATTTTTTAAAACAATATCCTCGGTCGTTGAGGTGGTTTACGCTTTGTGGCAGCCTTTCTAAACTTCTCAATGACCACCCACGTTAGGTGCACGGAAAGCGAGGTTGCCATGGGTAGAGTTGCAAAAGATCGAGGTGGGTACCCACCCAACCCGAAAATGCTAAATTTAGATCTAATCTATACAAAGGTAAGGTATAATAATTAGTCATTACTACCCATTTTATACCAGGCCAAATATATCACCCTGAATCCCGTTCACCCAAAATTAATCCGAAAGAAAATATAATTGAGTTTTAAATTATTATTTCAAAAATAACAAAATTTTCAAAATTATATCAGATATAACCAGATCTTCAATTTTCATTTCCTTGATAACTAATTTATATATTTTAATCATATTTAAATTATAATTTTTACTTTATTGACATAAATGTCATTAATTTGATTTCAAATATTCTTAGATAAATTTTCTTGCATTTCATATGATGAATTATATTAATTTTTTTAAAAAAATATTTTATTAAAATTAAAATATATAAGATAAAACAAAAGTTATAATTTATAATATGACAATTTTAAATTCAAATTTCAAACACCTAAATTTTATTTATTTTATTTTATTTTTCACATTTTAATGGTCCAAAAGTCAAAATAAAAAAATTTACTTGTGGCTTTTACCTCATCGATAATATAATTTTAGAGTATATTTATTATTTTTAAGTCAATCTTTTTCTTTTTATATAGGAAGTTATAGTAAATAATATAAGTTTTATTTATTACATATTTTATCTTAATAAAAATGAGTTTTTATGGCTATTTTTTATCGTTGAATGAAAAATAATGAGATTTGGTTATGATTGATATGATCGTTTTTAAAAACAATTATATCTTATATAATTTTGAAAATTTGGTTATTTTTTAAAGAATAATTTAAAACTTTGATATTTTCCCTAATATGAAAAACTCGAATGAGAAACAGATCGAAACAACCATCTCAACATCTCAATAAAGGAACACACTACTAAATATACAACCAACACTCAACGATAAAAGATGAATAAGTGTGTGTAATAGCTTAATAAGTAGTTACGTGTAATAACATGTTCGGGCACGGGTTCGTCCGCTGGTGCGGGTTAGAGTATTCCCACGTCGGGTTGGAAGGGTTCGGTGGGACCGAGGCACCCTTGCCGCGCAAAGAGACAGCGGGATGAGACCAAAAGAGTCACAAGTATTCAATAACACTTAGACAATTCTTATGCACTCGGTGGGATGGCCATTTCGACACACACACACGACAGGACTTCCCCAGCACTCGGCACGCAGGCTCGAGGCTGCTGGAATAGAACTGGATGGTTCGGTCACAGGTGGACAACGCTGCACCGACAGCTTACCGGGTGTGCCCAGCACTTGGCCCCGACCAAGGCTGGTTGCAGCCACACACCGGCAATGTAAAACCCCGCAACTCGAGTCAGGGTTTTATAACCGTTAGCCGGTCGGTTTGATCGGGACTCGAGTCGGTTCAGCTTTCAGAACGCGTGTGCGGGGCCGAGCCGGCCGTGTGCACATGCTATGAGGGTTCATGTATACCCAAGTATCGATGATAGCGTCAGATACGCATCAGCAGACTGAGTTATCAGTAGATATGAGAGTATACAATTGAGATGTTATTTTATTTTATTTTTTTTATTGTGACCGTAGAATTAGTATAGGCCGAATAACGCATTAGGACGCGTTAGAAGGTATTCGGGTGGGTTATTAGTTGTACGGCATGTCATTTGGGTGTTGTGATATTTTGTTTGATTTTATGGGATTTTTCCCAATTTTTCTAGATTTTTCTAGGATTTATTCCGAGTCGGTTATCATTCTTGACTCGAGCCGGTGTCGAGTCAAGTTTTATTTACAACCTTGCCATCACCTATACCCCTCATCTTCCTCCCCAAACCCCATCCCGTGTTGTTGCCGCCGCCGCCCTTGAGGTCGTGCCACCGTCGTGGACGCCGGACCGCCACCGATCGACGCCGCCCAGCCCGGCCGTGCCGTCGCCTCGCCGCCTCGACCACGCCCGGCCACCGTCAGCTGCCGCGACTGCCGGAAATCGCCCTCGACTTCTCCTCTGTCCCGACGTGATTTCTCCGCCGCCTGCACCGGACCGCCGCCGCCGTGACGTCGGAGCTCCTCCCCTCGACCTCCCTACCTTTCCCCTCTGATTTGCGCCGCCGTCGAGGGTCGGCTGTGGGTCTGATCGGAGCGGCCGACCGCCCCGACCGCACTCGACGCCGCCGTTGGCGGCCATCGCTGCCGCGGCTGTCCTTCTCGTCACCGCCATTGGATTCAGCTCACCGAGGCGGTGCTAACCCCTACCCCCGATTGCCTCGCCGGAGCAGTCACCGGAAAACCATCGGAGCTGCCGGAAACCGCCGGCATAGTCGCCGGAAAATCGCCGCCTTCGTCCGTCGGCACCGATTTCAGCGCCGATCGCGAGGTGGTTCTTCCTTCTTATTTTTTAGAATAATTACATACTTATTGTGGTCATAGTAGCATATTAGAATTAATTTTATTAACTTCATGCTTATAGTTTAATTAATCATGATTATGATAAACATATGATGATTAGGGTAAATTGTGTTGGATGATGTGAATGCTTAGTAATGAAATTGTTAGTAAACCATTGAGTAGTTAATGAAATGCTTGTTAACTAGTTAATTCATGAATATGTATGAATTAGGTTTTGCATGCTAACATTAAGCTAAACAGATTAAATTGATTAAACCATTGTCACCTAATTAGAATAGGTATGCTTTGAAATTGGAATTAAAATTGCTAGGTAATAAGTAATATATGAAATGATAAAATTATTAACTTGCTTGACAATTAGAGATGTAGGGAAATTGTCGAAATAATTGTCATGTTTGATTAGATGATTGTAGGCATGTGGATATATTAGTTATATAGGTGTGCATCATATATGTACGGGCGTTAGTAATTAGTTATGTTCATGTAGGTTCGTTGCAGGAGCTCGCCGTCTAGGCACGAGACTGCGCTTGGAGCTTCTGACAGGTCCGTTAGGACACGCTTCTCAGGTTTTATCGCTCTATTCTATCGATGATTTGATTTATTGATTGTAGGACGTGTCAGGTGGATGATTTATTGGACCCCACCTAACACGGGTCACCTAGTCGTTTGTTTTTGGAATTAATAACCCTCGAGGATGAGATCCCTCGAGTTTGTTTTCGAAAATAAGATCCACCTCAAGTTGCCTTCGGGCCTATTATAATAAATCCCGACCCAGCCCTATAAATAGTTTTATCGAGTTTTCAGTGAGACAAGAGAAGATGAGTTGACTGCACGTACCATGAGCGGATGCCGTGCCAGTCATAGCGGGCTCTGGATTAGTGCCAGCGGACTGTTCCATCCCGAGGGATCCTGACAACTCCGCGTTTGAGTTCCTCACACCCGGAGGACGTGGAGGTTTACGGGTACTGTCTAGTACAGCGCATGTCCGGACTTGTGGTTCAAAGGGTACTAAAGGCGACTGCCTGAGAGTACTCGGTCTACGTGCTCAAGACCAGGAGTATTATGGAGGTTCGGAGAGGGCTTAGGATAAGAGTTTTATGCAGAGTACTGAAAAAGAAGTGCCGTGAGCGGCATAGTACCAGATAGATCGGGATGCTGTCGAGTCAGCTGCTCGACGGCTCCTCTATAGTTGCCCTTATGAGAGAGTTCTTGAGGAAGATATATATATATATGGATGTTTGCTTTCCATGAGGGTTTACTCTCATGTTCAGTTTGATATTAGCTATTTCCGGACCAGTGACAACCGTTGCTGACGTTTTCTTACTATATATGTAGGTGAGGAAGAGGATTGGAGTATGCCGGCCTTGACGAAGGACTAGCGGTTGCATTGCACACACATGCCTGATGCCGCGTCGACTTTTGTGTAAGATATGATGTGACTGCATGATAATTGTGTATGTATATAAGTGTGCAGATATATATATAGATATATGCATGCGTTTGTGAGGCTTGTATGCCTTGTTTTGGAAATGTTTGGGATGTTTTGAAGGAAACTCTAATGATGTGTCATGTTGAAATGAAAAAGAACCAAATGAGCTGAGTATGAGATTGCAGGTGCGCGAGACGCCAAGTAAGAATGTGTGGAGGTTTTAAAACCTTAGTGTAATGCAAATTAGTGTTTTATGTATATTATATTGTACCGCGTTTTTAACAGGTTGTCCCCTTATTGCACTTTTAGGGGAGACTCTGTCCGTTTTATCCCAGGTTTTCTTTTGAATTTTGTTGCTATTTTAATTAATTTGTGTGTGATTATTACCATGATATTCACGTAGTATCCTGTTAGGGTTTTGCATCTCATTCATATACTGGTTGCGCACTTGCGGCATATTCCATCTTGAGACGTCGAGAGGGGTATGTTGTAGCCGATTAGGTCTTAGGTCAGCCAACTTAATCGGTTTACGAGTAGTTCGATCCGTTGTAACAATTCTGGTCCGGGTTGAGAGTAAACCGGATTGGGGTGTTACAGGCAATCCCCTTACCCGACACTACCTCACATCTCCACGCAGGGAGGCACTCACCCACACTTGATCACTTTTGATCTGATTTTGTTTTCCCTCTTCACCACCAAATGAAGGTCCCTATTTATAGACTTTGGCTTGGACAATTAAGGCATGACCCAATGCTTGATCCTGGACGTTTATCAACACATCAACGAACCAGATTTCACCAAACACGTCACCAACAAAGATGAGTCCAGATCTGCCCTTGACCTTTGAGTTATTTCATCAATGGACCAAAGTAGCCCTGTGACGTCATCCCAAACTCTTGGAGTTCCAATACCCCTGGTGCACCTAGCCCATGTCCCGATCCAACAACTCAGCAGCTCCAGAACACAACGCAGGCTCCCAACTCACTTGGATCCCGATGCCTTTCTTCCGAATAAATCTCACGTATCTCATTTCTATTAAATTAGGCATAACCACGGGTTCAACCACGACTGGCTGGGTTAACCGTCATGATTGAGCCGAGGGGTGCGGTGAAAATTTTGGACGAACATCAGCCCCCTTGCCGATTTTTCGCAATCTGAGAAAGAAGAATCGGCAAAACATTTTTATTCATTTTTCATTCTTTTTTTTTATTTTTTATTTTTTTTTATAATTTAGCCTAAGGTGACTCCTCGTGGGTTATAGTGTGGCCATTGACCATCATTTTGATCTTGAGGAGTGACTCTCTCACTCGACACTCGTGGCCTCCAAATCCAAATTTCTTTTTGTGGATTTTTCCTTAGGGCATCAAACTTCTTCTGCCCATAGTATGGAGGTGACCTTGATCTTTTATGATGCCTCCTACTATTTGTTGAGTTGTTGGCTACTTCTCTTTTAAACCTTCTAGCAGCAGTGATTTTGACTGGAGCCCCCAACTTCTTGTCCCATGTCTGGTTGGATTGCGATCTTGACATCTTTGGTGACACGAAGAAGTGGAGACGAGATGTTGATTCATGACTTGTGTTGAAATCCTCTTGTTCTTTGATTATATTTACCAAGTCTTCATCATTGGCGATTTTCATCCAACTTGGTTTGGACAATGAAGTAGATGTTTGGTGGATGGACTCAGTACTTGAAATCAAAGAAAAATTTTTAATTTCATGAGGGATGTTGGCTTGATCCCTCAATGTAGTAGTAGATGTTTCGGTAGCTGGGAATGAGGTTGATCCAATTGGGTTTGTGGAGGTTGAAAACATCTTTCTAGCCTCCAGGGGTTGGTCCATTGTTGGACATTGGGTGGGAAGGTCGTCTTCTCTTTTCGACGAGCTCCCGGTTGCAGCACTAGCCCTTTGCATTTGGGCGAGCACTTGTCGCATCATATCCTCAATCCGTTGCATCCGCTCTTCACTTCGGCGGAATCTCTCTTCAATTGCTTCATTTTGCACTTGTCCTCCACTTAGCTGATTTGATTGCGTCAAAAGTATTTGTCCGACTTGTGATGCTTGGTTCATCTCCTCATTGCTTTTTGGACTTTGGCTATTTTCTTCCCGTCTCATCATGCTTCTACTTGGAGTAGTTCCTCCTTCATTTCCTTCATTCAACACTGCTTCCAGCTGTTGAATTCTTTCTCGCACATTTCCCGCAATGTGCTGGCTTGCTTCCATGTTTACTTCCAATTCTCTTTGCCTTCCTTGAGTTGATGTGGATGGGTCATCTTCATTAGCGCGTTCCTTTGGCGTGTCGCATTCCTTGTTTCCGGCGCCATTTTCTTTTATCCACACTATCTCTTCAAACCGCACTGCTACCTCTTGACGGTCCCCAGTAGAGTCGCCAATTTATGTTCGGGCGCGGGTTCGTCCGCTGGTGCGGGTTAGAGTGTTCCCGCGTCGGGTTGGAAGGGTTCGGTGGGACCGAGGCACCCTTGCCGCGCAAAGAGACAGCGGGATGAGACCAAAGAGTCACAAGTATTCAATAACACTTAGACAATTCTTATGCACTCGGTGGGATGGCCATTTCGACACACACACACGACAGGACTTCCCCAGCACTCGGCACGCAGGCTCGAGGCTGCTGGAATAGAACTGGATGGTTCGGTCACAGGTGGACAACGCTGCACCGACAGCTTACCGGGTGTGCCCAGCACTTGGCCCCGACCAAGGCTAGTTGCAGCCACACACCGGCAATCCCCTTACCCGACACTAACTCACATCTCCACGCAGGGAGGCACTCACCCACACTTGATCACTTTTGATCTGATTTTGTTTTTTCCCTCACCACCAAATGAAGGTCCCTATTTATAGACTTTGGCTTGGACAATTAAGGCATGACCCAATGCTTGATCCTGGACGTTTATCAACACATCAACGAACCAGATTTCACCAAACACGTCACCAACAAAGATGAGTCCAGATCTGCCCTTGACCTTTGAGTTATTCATCAATGGACCAAAGTAGCCCTGTGACGTCATCCCAAACTCCTGGAGTTCCAATACCCCTGGTGCACCTAGCCCATGTCCCAATCCAACAACTCAGCAGCTCCAAAACACAACGCAGGCTCCCAACTCACTTGGATCCCGATGCCTTTCTTCCGAATAAATCTCACGTATCTCATTTCTATTAAATTAGGCATAACCACGGGTTCAACCACGACTGGCTGGGTTAACCGTCATGATTGAGCCGAGGGGTGCGGTGAAAATTTTGGACGAACATAACATGATACGTAAACACTCAACACGTAATAATAATCAAAATGTAAATAAATAAAATACAAGAATAAATACATCAAACTAACTATGCAATTTGAAGTCTAAGTGTGTGACAATACGCAAAATAAATATATATCAACACGCATCAAATATAGATAAAAGCACAAACGAAAATAACAATGTGTTGAATATAAATGTATGTAGAAAGTATATGCTATTGTACCAAAACTGACCTAATATGCATGAATGCAAGACGTATATATATAATAGTAAAAACGTGAGCAACAGAGTTTCACTAGCTTGGAAAAAAACTAATACAAGTAAATGGAAGTTGATTTTATGAAAAAGGAAAATCAATGTATATATCTCTAGGGAAACTCAAAGGTAAAATAGGATGCGTGCAAATATGCCAACTCAAAATATCGTCTCATTTTAGATAATTTAGATTTTCTATTTTTACTTGAATTAATAATTGGGTAAAATTATAATTTAATTTATTTTTATAAATATAAAATAAATAATATTATTATAAAATAATTAGAGGATACATAGTAACATCACATTAAAAATCATGGGTTTATATATAAATTTATTAATTTAATAATATTTTATTATCATTATTAGATAATTTTAATAACATTAAGATACTAAAGATAAATATGTAAAATGGTAGAGATACGTAATAAAAATACTACAAAATCTGAAATTAATAAATCATTAATTAGGTAAAAAATAATTCGTGATCTTAATACAGAAATAAAATTAAAAATTAGAAAATATTTTCAAAATATATGACATTATTTAATTATGATACACTAAAAGAAAATTCACCTGTATTTACCCTATGTTTTTTATGGTCATATATCCTTTATTAATTAACCTAAATTTTCACATGAAATTATTATTATATAGTTTTACTCGTTCGTATTAGAAAAGTTAGTCATGTATCTTTCATTGTCATGTGCCTCCTATTAAATTTGTTAATTTTTTATATATATTTATTGTTATTTTATAGTTTCACCCTTTTTTATTAGGAATATATATATATATATAGTAGTGGGCCATATTACTTTACCTTTAACAATTTTTAAAGTAAAGAAAAATTATTACGAAAATATAATATGTCTAAAGACCGCTTAAATTTTTATTATTAAGTAAATAGATAGATAGATATACTCCTAACTTACCCGCATGATGTGATGGCAGATGATTTACCTGATCACTCAAATATGTAAAAATATATTTAATTACCTATTTTTGTAGTTTTATAATTTGAACGTACTTTTTCGAAAATTTTCTCATAAGTCCCATTTGTGTGGCTATCCTAGCAGCAAAATTTCCTTTCATCGTTTCGGATAAGACCTGCGGTAGAGGTCGATTTTTTCTACATAAAAAAAGAGTGGGTAGTGGTCGGAGCTAGAAGAAAGCATTGTGCGCTTTTATTTAATAAAAATAATTAGTCCAGATTTAAGCGGTTTATATTATCGAGACTCTAATTTTATAAATATTTTTTTATTAAATAATAGAATAAAATATTATGACACGGTATCTTAATAACAGACATTCATTTCTGAGATAAATTGAATTCATTACTTCTGTTGGGCATTTAAGGATTGCCCAAAACCCACTTTACATTGTGAGGAAGACAACATTTAGTCCATCACAAATTACAAATCGCTTTTAGTGAGGAAGTCCAAAACAAAAATTCTTTTAATATTGCTTTTTAACTAATGTGGTCAATGGGTAACTTAAGTGCCTATTTTTTCCAAAACCTCAACCAATAAAAAGTGAAGAAAACCATGTGTATTTGACTACTAGTTAGAAGAAGGAGAAAAGAACATGTACGACTCTTTCCCTTCGCTTTCATGGAAAAATCTCTCTTTTTTTCCAAGAAAATCTTTCTTAGTGATTTTGCAACTCGGATCGTCCGTAGTCTGCGGCCAACTTTTTAAATGAGAAGTCCAGAAAAAGGATAAAAAACTTTTAGACAGATACAGCTTTATGTCACATCTGGGCTACAAAAATATCTCCATGTCAATGCTTATTTGCAAATAACCTTCAGACCAGGGTATAGAACTTTTTGGACGAAACTATCCGATTTAGCATGTTGGTCTAATATTTCAACCCAAACAAATTGTGGCTATCCAAACTAACCCACCCCATCTATCACAAGTTGGTCTCATACATGGTTGCATAATTCAGAATCGAAATCGGAATCGATTTTTTAGGGAGTCAGAATAGGAATCGAAATTAGTCTAAATCGGCTAGAAATCGGTTTAGTTGAATCGGTCTAAATTAGTCATATACAAAAATTAACATAAATACCTGAAATACATAACTATATAATTTTTAAATATAAATACACAAATTTATAATTTAATACAAGTATAAAAGAGCATCACAATTTATCATCACAATACCTCAATGTCATAAGTATAAAATTTGATATATCATCATTTGTACTCTATCAAATAATAACAACAAGATATTAATATAAGTCCAAAAAATGAATATTTAGCACAATTTTACGTAGCGATTATTACTAAATCATCTAATTTATCATCTGAATCATCTTCGAAGTCTGAATCATTATCACCAATAGGAAGAGTAGAGCTATCATCTACATTAACACGAGACCCATGCGTAAAAGGAGGCATATAACTCTCATTCGTATGAAGTCCCTCAAGTTCACGAGGCAAAGACAATTTGACATACGAATTTACACATCACATAGCAATTTGTAAAAAAATTTGACCTACAAATTTGCACAGCACATACATATTTGCATAACACATATCATAAAATTTGACATATAAATTTGATCATGAATCCCAAATAAGCAATGAAAAAATTTGTGAAGCCTAGCCAACAATTTGCACATCCGGTTGGAGCTGAGGTGAATTCGTTCCAACTTTGTGAAGCACAGCCAAAAATTTTGTGAAGCATAACCAATAATTTGCAGATGTAATTTAAAAATCCAACTTTACACGAATCGGTCGGAGCTAAGGTTGGAGGCCTGGTCGGCGGCGAGTCTCGCTGCCACTGCACTGTCGGCAGGCCACACGTCAAAGGCGAGGTTACGAGGGCAGAGGTGAGGTCGGCAGCCTGGTCGAAGGCCCAGTTGGCGGCAATTTGTGCAACAGTGCTCTCGCATTCACAGGGCCAAATCGGTCCGGCCACATGTCAATGGCGCCGTTGCGAGTGCAGAGGCGAGGTCAGCAGCCCGATCGCAGTTGAGGCCGGAGCCGGGGTGGCATGGCGGATGGCAGAAACACGGCGTCAGAGGGTAGAAGCGCAGCGACGGAGTGGGGAGCAGGTTAATGTTAGGTTTTTAAAATCAAAATTCTAATTTTACCTATACTTAAATAATTTAATAAATATCATACCTAGGGTATTTTAATAATTTATCTAAAAAACTAATTCTTCCTAATTTACCCCAATTCCGAATCGGAGTTAACTCGGTGGAAATCGGAATAAATCGGCCGAGTTGGGTGCCGATTTGGCTCCAAAATCAGATCAGCATATTGCCGATCCGATTCAAATCGGCTGATTCCACTCGGAATCGGCCGATTTGTGTATTAATGGTCTCATATTACTTTTTAAAACTTTTAAAAACAATTAAGTAAAAAGCTCAAGCACGTCGCAAAAAACGAAGAGAACTACTGTATTGGCATTTGGCTGCCGCTGGAAGTATTATGTATGATGACTCTCTCTACGCCCTGTCGGAGAACTTCGTTTTATGCGCATGCATCTACGTCGACTTGTCTCGTAACCCAGTGTTCCGCCGTCCGCCATCCAAAGACACAGAGATTTGCGACCTTTTCACGACTGAGGGCCCTAAAATTAGCGTTTCTCCACATCAAACTTATTTGTAATTAAATTTCAGATGAGGGCAAGATGAGGGCATTTTGGAACTTTGAGGGCAAAGCAACTACGGTGCTAATCGAGCATGCCAGCCAGCTCACAAGTATTTATCATTCGGCTTAGTTTGAATCGACCTAAAACACGACCTTTAAATGTTAGAATTCAAACTCGACTAGAACTTAAATCCTATGTTTGAGAAAAATAGTGTTCAACTCGACTCGACTCGATTATAATTTGAACTCGAATCATAATTCAACTCGATAAAATAATATAATAATATATATAATATTACTTGTCTACTCAAAATATATTTAAAATCATAAATAAATGTCATTACTAACTACGTACTAAATAATGGTAACAGTGGGGGTGTTTTATTTTTATTTTTTTATCAAATTTAGATTGTCTTTGTAATCGAAGAATCTAGATTAAAATTTGAGATAAAAATATTATTTACCCCTAACTAAGATAGTCTTTATATATATGCTAATAAATTTAATTGTAACTAATTATATTTATTTATATGCAACGTAATAATAAAATAGTGAAATAGCTTAGTGAGAGGAAGTCGTAGATTCAATCCATGCTGATTGTATTTTGTTAAACGAGATACTTTTAACTTTATAATCAAGACAGATTCGAGACCCCTCGATTCAATATGTTGGCTTAATATTTCGACCCCCAAAAAAACAACTGGTTATTTTGTGCATGCCAGTTACAAACGCATGTGAGAACATACGTCCTCGTAACCGTTGATCAAGATCATCAACGGTCATAATAATCCACATCATTAACTAAAACAGGTAGGTAATTTTTTTAAAAAAAGCCAAAGTAGATAGATCCCCTCTCACTGGCGGTGCCCTCATCATCGCCGGTATCACCCGTCGCTGGCGCCTGCAATTTTGTGATCGATCCGGAAGAAGATATGAAGTTCATCGACATTATTACTTTACATTTTTTTACCGTTCCTTTGCTCCTCCAAAGCAGAGAAGCTCAACCTCATCGTCAACTCTAACCTAATCATGTTAAGAAGCTAATGTAAAACAATTCCACCACATCATCAAAGCCCAGGGGAGTCCGGTTCAGGGGACTCCGTCCCCATTGCTGGGGCGATCGTCAAGGACTATGTACCCAAATCACTAATCAACTGTCGTGCAATTCTCTGCAATCGGGAGATGATCGATTAAGGGCTTGCTATTGAGGACAAGGTGTCGCCACGGCTGAAGCCAATTAAAAACTACATTGAAGACATGTAGTTAGGGCTGCTAATTCAATTAGCTAACTCGTGAGTATTTGGTATTTGGCTCAACTCGACTCAACTCGAAATTAAACATTTGAATGCTCAAGTTCAAACTCGACTAGCACTCAAATCCTACGAGTTAAGTTTGAGCAAGGCGGCATTTAACTCGACTCGACTGAGTTATAACTTGAACTCAACTTGAAATCGACTTGTAATTCGACTCGAACTCAACTTTATAATATAATATAATAATATACATAATATGTCATTGTGGAGTTATGATGTGCATTATATTTTATGAGATTTTTTCCTATTTTAAGATTTTTTAGAATTTATAATGAATTAGTTATTATTTTTTACTAGAGTTGGAGACGAATCAACTTTTATTTACGATATCACAACCGACCCATTTCTTCCCCTTCCCCTCCCTCCCGACGCTTCTCATTCCCCATACCCTCGACGCCACCCTCCTTCTCTATCGCGAACGCCGCCTCCAGTCGTCGCACCACCTCCGATTGACGCCGCCAGTCACCGTCAGAACATCACAGACCATTCCCCTCGTCTTTCGGCCGTCGCCTGGCCTCCACGATGAGACGAAGCTACCGTGAACACGCCGCGCTCCTGTCGCCAATCCCACCGACAGCGACCGTTGCCGCCGCCATCCAGTCGCCGTCTCGACGTTGTCAACCTTCCTGCGACCTTCCCCGACTAGAGTGAAGCCCGAAACAACTCATCCCGGCCGGATCTCGTTACCCCACCACCAACCACCCATGTTTTGCCCTTTTTCCGGCAAATAGCCTCCTCCACCGACCTTGTCTATGTCGTAGACGCGTTGAGCTCGTGTAGCCGGTGCCAACGGTACCCCATTCCACCGCCATCCACTGGCAACAGTTGCCAGAAAACTACCGCACCACCGCTGGTCATTGTCAGGACATCGCCGACCATTCCCCCGCCGTCCGGTCGTCACACAGCCTCCACAACATGACAAAGCCACCGCGACCGCACCGCGCTCATGTTGCCAATCCCGCCGACGGCGACTGTCACTACCGCCATCCAATCACCGTCTTGACGTCATCGACCCTCCCACAACCTTCCTCGACTAAAGTGGAGCCCAGCACCACCCATCCTAGCTAGATCTTGTCACCCCACCACCGACTACCCCTATTTTACCCTTTTTCCAGAGAGCCACCTTCGCCGCCGACCTTGTCGATATTGTAGACCCGTAAGGCTCACCAAGCCGATGCCAATGGTACCCAATACCATGTCATCTCGACTGTAGCTGTCGCCGACAACAGTCACCGGAAAACCATTGAAATTGTGAGTACGAGAGACTATTTTGTTGATAGATTATTTTGTTAATTTTTAATCTTTATAAATGTATATTTTTCTCCAAAACGATCTATTTTTTACCTTATAAACGACCTTGTTTTGAGCTCCCAAATGAGTGGATTTCGAGCTCTTAAAATTTAATAATTTAAGTGTATTTGAGCTCGAGTCGAGCTCGAATAGTATAAGAAATATTCGAGTTGATTTCGAACATACATGCTTAAAACTCATTTGATCTTAAGTCAAGTTTGAACGAACTTCGAGCTATTCGAGTCGAGTTCAAGCATAAGGCGAGCTCGGCTCACTCGCTAGCTTAATAGCCCTACAGGTATTGGTGCTCATAGGAGTCAAGTTTTGCTTAGCTCTTTGAACCGGGTTCCTATTTTTTTATTCAATTCATATGTAAAGATGTATTTTTTCTTATAATTTATATTAAAATTTAATTTATAATTAAAATATTTTAACTTTGATATAATTATGCATGAAAGATAATTTAATCATGTATATTTTTATTTTAATTCTTATCATATAAAATATTTTATAATTTGATTATATTTATATAAAAAAATTTAAGATAAATATGATGAAAAATCTTATTGTTTATATAAATTATCGAATTTTGAGTCGAACCAAATTGAAAAAGGTTCGGCTCATTTATATCGAGTTAAGTTTGAAATCAATTTTTTTTCAAGTTAGTACTAAATCAATCGAATTTAATCAAGCTTTAAACCACAGCAGCAATGTTATCTCGGTTTGTTTGGGTTTTCTATTCGGATGGGTTTTAAGCAAACCAACAGGATTGATTAGTGATAAGTGGAACTAAAATTCGTACCTTTAGCCTAATAACAACGTGGCTTAATAAATAATAATCACGATTTGATTTTGTTGAAAAATAGTTCCTACCCAACCACATTTAATTTGATGAGATGGCATTCGAGCAGAACGTAGTGGAGTTGGATCTACCTTTGATGTTGATGTTGAAGTGCCATAGCTTCCCCTTGGATGCAACCAAGTTCTCGTGGCACAAAAATTCCCACGAAAACCACTTCTCGATCATCCGATCGGTGTCATGCACCACCACATCCGCGCCCTTGACACTCGACCTCCTCGCCAACGCCGCGGCGGTGTAGATGACCTCCATCCGGCCAGCAGCTCCTGCCGACTCCCCGCTCGGCCCATCCACCACCACCACATCCCACTCCGTGCAACGCACCACCTCCGGCAACAAGGACACAAGTTCGAGAGGACACCCACTGATCCCGAGAGTCGAGCACCTCGGATCGGCTCTTGCAAGTCTGAGCACTTGATATGCCATTCCTGCTTTTGTTGGGTACTTCACGCCGTAGATGGACGGCATGTTAACAAGCACATTGATCTTCTTTGATCGGGCGTGGTAGCAATGGAGCTTCTGCTCGTCGTCTTCTACGAATATGGTTTGGCCGCCGGCGTTTAGCTTTGATAAGGTGGATGACTGCGGACCAGTCAGTCCGAAGACAAGAAGATTGCACGGCGACTTCCTTGAGATGATAGAGTGTAGGAGGTGAAATTCCTTCTGGGTCAAATCATCAGTGGCAGAGCATATATTGAATAGAGCTCGTTGTGTCTTGTAATTATAAGAGCTAATAAGTGGGGAAGAAGAAGAAGAAGAAGAGTTGAAGATGATGATGAGGAGTCGGAAGAGGGAGATTGCGGAGAGAAAGAAGAGGAGCACCAGAGGCAGCTTCTCTCTGGACATCTGATCTCTTTCTCTGATTCAAAGAAGGGTGCAATACTCATCTCTCCTGTTTTGTTTTCTGGGTTTTGATGATCCTTTATATGTTTGGTGCTTTCTCCATATTATTCATATTTGTTGCGCACGAGCAGCAAGTAGCTGGTATACACAAATCTTGCAAGACACATGACAATGAAGGAGGGAAAGCTGGAAGCAGCCGCTACTTCCATTACCAGCAGACTTTTTGTATCACATCTGCGGTTGGTAGTGTCGTTGCGTCGTAGTGCAGGGACGCCGACGTTTTACAGGATGAGAAATAATTAGATGCGCCGATATGGGCTTACGCCAAAGTCATGTATGCACCTATTCAAATATGGTTTTGGAATCGGCCGTTTTAAATCAGATTAGAGATAATCTGCATAAAAAAAGATAAATCGATCTTTTCTCGAATTAGTCTGTGAATCGGCCGATTTGAGCCAATTTCGGACGGCGGCAATAGGTGACCGGGGAGGGGCTAAGGGGCAACGATGGCAGGGGAGGATGGGGCAATGAGGGAGGCGAGCGAGGGGTGGGGTGGGGGGGTGGCGACGGGAGGCGGCGATGAGGCGATAGGGGACGCAGCGATAGGGTGGCGACGAGGCGGGGCAGGGGCGAGGGGGGGCAACAGGGCAGCGAGGGCGGCGACGGGGTGGCATGACAGGGCGGGGGCGATGGGGACGGGAATGGGGCAGGGTTGGCAGAGGGAGGCGGGCTAGGCAGGGCTGGTGGGGCGGAGCAGGGCGAGGAGGATGGGCGGCGTCGGGGAGTGTGAAAGGAGGGAGGGAGGGGGTGGAGAGGGGGAAGAAATTACAGGTGGCATTCTCGTAAATAAAAATTGACTCGAGTCTGACTCGTGTTAAAAATAATAATTAATTTCAAATAATTCAAAAAAATTAAAAAATAAAAAATATTATAAAACATAATACATATCGTAACATAAAAATAATATCAGAATAACATGTTTTATAACTAATTATCAACAAATTTTGACTAAGTTAAAATTTTTATATAGGACCGATTTAGACTGATTCAACCGAACCGATTTTGATCGACAATTCGATAAAATTCAAAAATATCCATTAATTATATATAGATTGTATATGTAGTCTTTTTGTATCATATATTGTAATTGGATACTTTTGGATTATCTTCCGTATCTAAAATTTATCCTCCATTAAATCTCTTCTTTTCCAAAGCACATCGAGTATTTCTTAAGTTCGAACGCCATTGGAGGGTATTTATGAAGTTTTCATCGGCTACTTTATGAAAAGGCAAAGAGCCAAATAATTTCCTACATATACTCCAGTTCAAGAACTAGGAACGTACATATCACCTGACCGAGTTCGGGTGAATTATTCAATTAATTTCAATATGTTTTTTTCTCCATATTTTTGAACAGTTGGTTGTGGATCTTTAATAAAGGTGAAAGATGAAAGATTAAAGATTAATACAGTTGAAAGATGAAAGAAGATTAAAGAAAAAGTAATGAAGCAAAAGTTGGAAATTAGAGACCAAGGAAGATGGGAGAAGTCAAGAAAAGAGTTTTACGTCAATGAAAAGACTATATATGGTATTGGTACACTTCTTTGAAAATAATAATAACCGTAAGTACTTATCTTATTGCTCATATTGTAAAAATAGTTTTACGTTAATAGAAGTTATTTTCTATTTTTACCCCCATTTTGGTTAGAGGATAAATAAATACTGAAATAACAAAGAGAGAATGAAAGGCTAGTTTGTGGATAAGTATTCATCCATTGAGTTAAATATCTTAATGTACTTTATTATGATTGGATGAAATAAAGCTTATCTCTAACGATTAATTGGCAAATTTTTTTATGGCTTAATGTCTCTTTTTTCGGGCTTTGGACAAGACATTTGCTTAAGAAAAAAGCAAACAGCTTAGATTGGTCAAATGTTCAATTCAATCACAAAAACGCTCTCGCGGTGCATATTTATTCCAATAAGAAAGCAACAAAACTATTCATCTTGAGATGTGGGAAATGAAGGAATCAAGGTCAGACCGAGGGGCAGCCCTGATCGATGCCCCTAGCTCATGTGCCCGATTTCTTATTTCCACCCCTTCATCCGGACCCATTAGCTTGTTCACGGCCAATTCGATCTCCTCCGCGGTCACCAACTTGTCCCACCTTGACCAGTCGCGTACGGGCAACCCTACCTCGAGCACACCAGTGACCAAAAACGCATTCCAAGGCTGGTCGCTGGCCATTGGCCATGCCGCAATTGGCACTCCGGCGGTCAGGCTCTCCACGCATGAATTCCACCCACAATGGCTCATAAACCCCCTGTGGCTTTGTGGGCTAGTATTTCGGTTTGCGGTGCCCAGTCCTTGACCACCAGCCCTTTACCTTGCACCTCCTCTTCGTACCCCTTGGGTAGTCGATAACTGTCCCCGTGGCCGGCGAACACATCACCACTGTCTGCCTGTCGGACGACCCAAAGGAACCGATGATTGCACCGCTTGAGGCCAACCGCAAGCTGCTCGATTTGATCCTCGGACAGGGGTGACATCGTTCCAAACGAGACATAGACAACGGACCCGGAAGGTTGTTTGTCCAGCCAGTTCATGCAAGGGTGACTTGACCGAGAGGGGCAATCAATCCCAATAATGGGATTCAAAGGGCCCACAGCCCATGGACGTGAGCCCGCAACAGATGGTAGCTTTTGTAGCATGTCAAGGAATTTGGCCTCAATTGGGCCACACGAATTGAAAAGTTGTCCAACGTCAAACTTCGTATTGTCTCTCTCTTTGAGTACAAATTCCAAGAATTCTTGTGTATAGCAAGTCGAAATTGGGATGCGAGGCAGTGATGGGCATACTAATTCCAGCTTCAATTCATCAGGGAGTGTGATCTCTCCTGAGACAGATTTAAGAATCCATAAGCAATTACGGAAGGCAGAGATCGGATGAAAGGCGTAAGCCTCTCCGTTAGGGACAGTGGTTGCAACTTCGGCTACAAATGACATACAGGAGTCATGAACAACGACTACCCTTCGAGCGCTGCCCGAGAGATTATGAATGAGGTGGGCAAGAGGGTCATAAAGGTGGATCGCTGCCGCGTCGAAAAGTGGTTGGAGGTGAGAGGGGAACTTGAGTACAGCATAGGGATCCGGAGGCGGACAATGGACAGGGGGGAAGGGAAGATCATGGAATCGAATAGCCGCGATGGACATTGGATCCCAGCCATGGACACGGGTCTGAACCTGACGGTTTTGAGCCGCCGGGGCAGCAAAGTGGACCACAATGGTCCGGGCGGACAAGAGGACAGCTAGGTGGAGGAGCTGGTTGAGGTGGCCTTGGGCAGGGAGGGGCACAATGAGGACCACAACCTCAGCCATCCCCTCCTCCATGAATTAGGTTTTGCAAAATGCTAAGTGAGACATGGAAGAGAGGTGGTTATAATGTTTTGGTGTGAATCAGCCTCCCCGAAGTAGTTATATATATATGTAACCTAATGATATATGGGGATTGAAAGGGCGGGCAAGGGCACGACCTGTATCAAATGACATAATTATTTATCACATTGGCACATGAACCTTTAACGTAAAAATGTAGTGACATTTATTACATTTGCTAATAAGAGCGTACGCTTATTAAAATATATACACCAAGAATGCAGAACATAACATATGTACATAATAGTGTAATGGACCTCGAGCACATAAATCTTACCAGACAAGAACTGCATGTGACTAATCACATGCAAATGGAGGGAGCAAATCAAACGCATGCACCACGTTGAGTAATAACTTAATCTGACGAGTGAGAGCAATTTGTAACTGATCTATTACTAGTTTTACCTTTTGTTTCATTGGTTACTTAATTTTATATATATTTAAGTCAATGACACACTAAACGGGGTGGAATCGATATAAAAATAAATCTGAAAGTATATTTAATTACCTTAACAAAAGAAAAGTAGATTTCCTGTTTTTTAAAACATAATTTATACAATAAAGATGACTTCTTTTACTATACAATCATCATAATTTAAGGGTTAGTGCACACGAGACTCTGGCAGAGATTCAACGACCTAAAATTAGAGGTAAATTAGAATATAAGACTAATCTACTTGTACTTTTTGTCACATGAAAATCCACAATATGATCAATATGGATAGTAAACAAGGTTATGGAAATTTGATATCAACAAATCTGTATCCAACCTCTCCCAATGGATCGAATCACGTTTTGGTTCAGAGACATGTTTAGATTATTAGGTACATTAATATCTAAAAATATTTACATCATATACGGGCTTGGCTAATCCCATCTGCATTGGATTTAAAATAGAATATATTTTATAAAAATATATTTAAAATATTAAAAACGAAAATTTTAATTTGATTTTTTGAGTAAAATTGAAATTTATATTATTTTCAAAAATATGATATTTGTCTATATTTAATTTATTTTTTTATTAGTTGACTTAGATTCAAATTGAATTGGGTTTGGTAGATTTAGCTCAGATACAAATGATATTATAAACAAAATAAATATAATAACTAGAATCGATTTGGGTATGAATAGGAAAGGATATAGATTACATGCCCAAATCCAAATATGTTCTTAATCAATAATTAACGTTATAATATTATATTTTGCTGTAATTATAACAACTAGCTTGAATGTAAGTTGATGGGTTTAATATATCATTTTTCCAAAAATGATTGATCAAAGTTGAACATCATAAGCCACATCTTTATTAATATATTGAATTTTATTCTATTAGATATTAAATAATGGACTAACTAACGGAATTAATTGATTGAGAGATTTCATAATAATAATTTAACTGAAATAGCATACTTAGTTGAGAAAATAGTTTTGGTTGAAATAAAATAAATTTATAATCATGATGAATTCTAAGTAGAAGTGTGAAATAAATTTTTTTTATAAATAATGGACAATCTCAGTCCACATTTTTTGTTGTGCCAATTTTCACATGGGTACATCGTTTTGGGCGTGGCCCGAGAACACCTTAGGAGGTGAAGTGCCTTTTGTGCATAAGCGAGAGTGTAGATAAATTGTCTAATTTAGATGACTATAAAAATGAATAACTTGTCAGATAAGTCATTTAGCCAAATAATCTCTGTATGACCAAAATAAATGTCCTCTCTCAACAACTACAAACAAAAAGTTTTAACAAAATATTTTAGATGTTTTTCCAAGAAAGAAAAGTTTCGAATAAATAACTTTTGGTTGTATAAATTTTTTTAAATTTTGTGTGTTTTATACTTGGGCTTCTTATATTCCTAGTTTCCCTCTGGGTCTTACATGGAAGCATTTAGCTTCATGAACATTTAATAATAACAACAAAAAAGAGATTATGAAACAAATTTATGGGCATAATAAGGCAGTTTATTTAGAACTTTTTACCCCAAAAAAATAGAGATAATTTTTTATATTACTTGGTGATGGGAATTTTTTTATATTACTTGGTGATGGGAGGATCAAAGTAAGATATAAAAAAGAGAAAAATTAATTAAAATAATAAACTACCATTGAATAAAAAAAACTTAAAAAATAATAGATTTAGGGGCGGCCAGCGCCACCCCTTTAACGGGGGCCAAATCTGACCACCCCATGATAGGGGTGGCGGATCTGGCCGTCTAATCGTTGAGGGCGGCCAGGTTGCAGCCCACATGGGGTAATATAAAAAATTATCTCCATTTTTATGGTAAAAATTTTATTTATTTAAGGATAAAATTAGCCACAACAACGCGAGATAATCTAGACAATTTTATCTAAATGAAAAAAATATAACCATGTGATATAAATAAATAACTAGATTTTATATGCTACTGATATTCGTAAATCGGCAACCGATATTAAGCAACCTAAAAAATATAATGCACAAATGGGCAAGGTGGGGATCCATGCGACACACATCTTATTATCGGACTACAACACAACAAAAAAAAACAATACATGCAATTGCTTCACCAGAAGCATCGTACAACAAAAATAAAAATACATGCAACTGCTTTTCCAAACGTAACTACATGATGTTAATGAATTTCCTCTAAATTTTGTATAACAAATGTACATTGGTATAAATTCCTATCTCCGTTTCCACCAATCAGGAATTTTTAATCTTCGATTCCTGTGTGTACTAAGCTTAGCAGCAGGGAGCTTATTTCTAACTTGTCTCCACAACATGCTAACTGCGTCATCCTTTTTGGGTGGATACTGAAACTCAAAATGATGCGTAATACTCTTCAACTTTTCCCACATCTCAAGCCACTTCTCTTTTGGAATTTTCCTTAACTCATTGACGATGTATCCAGGTTGAAGAGCTTCTTGGACAGAAAAGAAAATGGAAAATTCTCTGTAATCAAGTTCATTCTCATAAGGAAGCTCAATACGGTCACTCACTATGACAGGAACACAATGGCTGACGATTGCATCAAACAGGCGACACGAGGAGGGTGTGTCCCCTGCAGGATGTAGACAAAACTTGGCTGAACGCATTCCCTGTGTAGACTGGTAGACAAAAAAATAGATCAGTTTTGTAAACGTGGAATTTATTGACTTAAATGTATCACTAGAACTGGACAATGATTGGAAATGTAATTTTCGCATTTGTTATACAATCATGAAAAGTGATAAGAGCGAGGTGAAAGATTTCTGTTTTAGAATTAAGTTAGATTCCAAGATCAACTAGAAATGGAAGCAGTTTTTTCCCCTTCCCAGGTTGCTTTATTTTCTCGTCCAATTTTTACATGGAACATGTTCCATTCATTAGCTCACTAAGGTCAACTCCATCAGGAAACCTCTTGGTATAAATTCAACTTCCAGCTATCATATATACAGTATACTCTCTCCTAATAAATCTCTCATTCTCCATCAATGTTTTTCCAAAAAAGTAAATATTTAGGTTTGTTCATTGCCCTTTTGACAAATGAAAACATGAAACAGAGAAAATAACCAAGACGAGAAGAACCAAGGCAAAAGGAAAGAAACCAAAGGCGGATAAGAGGCAACTTGGAAACATCATTATCTTTCAATCAAACAATTAAAACTAAGCTCCCATTAGAATGAAACGACGACTTGTATAAATAAGCAACAGCTTAAGATCAAATCCCTTAAAGATCCAAACCCATACTAAAATAACATAGCAAATCTACAACTAAGCCCTCAAAATCCCAGAATTAGCATAAAATCCCACATGCATACAAAACTCCAACATACAAGATTTTCCTTCACCAAAGACCTCGTTATGCATCAGTTCTCAGCAGAATAGCTAGACAGGAACCATCACATAGGAAGAAATTCATGTTCTCGCTATCATTTCGGTTAAATCCCATGATTATTACTTAAATAAATAGAAGCAAAATTTTATAGGATAAACAAAGGATCTTATTAAATATCTCGCTAGGCATCTGTTTTTAGCAGGCTGGCTAGACCGGATCCATCTCATTGATGGCAGTTCACGGTATCACTATCATTTTGGGTAAATGTCGTGATTAATGATTCAAATAAAAAGGCATAGATTTATGGGAAAAAACAAAGGATCTCATGGAAGACAAAAAAGAAATTTCTCGTGATAATGGGTCATACATATGTAAAAACTTAGGGTCTTTACCCTCACATAACATTGGTTATTCAGACTACTTCCCCTTTTCCTGGCCCATTAACATATTTTTACGCAGACAACAAATACCTCATAAATTTTGATAATTCAACCTCTATGTCTTTAAGCAATCACTGGTACAAAGAAAGAAAACATTGCAACTTACAGCCTTTATGCCACCTTCTGTCGCAACGCTCCTCTCATAGATGACATCTGCATAGCCTGATAAAACCCTTGGCAGTCTTGCACGGACTATACCTTCCTGCATCATATAGCAGGTCCATACCAATCACATCCAGCTCTGTAAAGGGAGGATCACCCCAATACAAAAAAATTGAACCACTACCCATCAAACTTTCTTTTATCAAAGGACACAGCTATAGTTAAAAAAGAAAAGGAAAAAAACACACAACTCACATCTTTTCTGACAGTCTTTCCTCTGAAGAAGAGGAGAGTCATCCGAGAATCAAAAGGATCGATTGTATTATCATTCGTGAAAGACTCAACAACATGCACATACGGTGCCACCACATCTTTGCTTAAATTAGAAACCAATCTCGGCAAACGCCCAAAATCCGCAACAATGAGAATAGAAGCATTCACCTCCTCACGGAGGAACCTGAACGCATTCGGGTGATGCATGGGAATCACATGATCCCGACCATCAGACCTCTGCCAGTATTTGGACTTGTGAAGATAATCCAGCAGTTCAACCTGAGGCACCCAATCACACAAACATCAATAAGAACGCCTTAACGTCTAGTTGGCAATAATACTCCAATTAATTTAACAAAAAACCATAACATTCGACAAATAAAGTATATGCTATTGAACCTTATAAAAGGGCAGCTACAACATCAATGAGCAGGCAAGTAACATAGATTCCCACTACCCACTAAATAAGAATTGTCCTAGAATGACCAGCTAACCTCGTAGAAAGCCCACAAGCTGGTACATACCATGGTTACGATGTGGGATTATTCTCAACACTACATCCACCAACAGTGAATTTCATCCATCAATAGCGAATTTCATAAAGATGAATGATAATTCAACATATGAACGACAATTTTAAAAACAGTTAGTAGCATGGAGTGTGAACTACATCCTAAATCGTCATGTACGGACAATTATCGGGCATGAGTTTAAAAAAACAGGTGAAAGACAAAATCAATCAACCTGTAACATTGAAACACTGCCTAAAATCATTCTAACAAACAGCGAAGAGATAAATGAACCAATACACATCAACTTACAAGGAAAAAATATATATGCAACGGACAAGAACGTAATAAATAAATATAATAAATAATTATAGAACAAAAGCGGCGGAATCTCACCTGCAACAGCCGATCAACCTCCGTCTCTGGATCCGTCATATTCCGGCCGTGAGTATTGAAGCTAAGGGACGAGAAGAAGGGAACGAAGAAGACATCGGCCAAGTCGGGATCCGAAACCCGCACCGCCGCCGACCCCTCCCCCTCCTTCCCTTCATACAGCAAAGACGCCATGAGCCAGTACTCCACACTGTGCTGCCGCTTGAGGCCGGAGCTGCGCGGCCACGGTGGCATGGCGGCGGAGGCCTTCGACATGGCGCCGCGGTCGAGCATATCGAAGTTGAAGCGGCGGGGGAGGTCGTACATGTAGACGCGGAGCGGGGGAGGGAGAGGGGGCGATTGCAGGGAGGGGGAGGGTAGGAGAGGGAGAGGGAGAGGGAGGAGAAGTGGGATCGGAGGTCGAGGTCGGAGGTGAGGAAGGAGACGGTGAAGAGGAGGAAGAAGGCGAGGAGGAGGGTGGAGATGGCCTTGCCGGCCATGGCCATGGCCATCGCTGCTTGCAACTTTTGTTGTGGTTGGGCGGCCGAGATGGACGACCAGATCCGAGTGAGAGGCCACCGGTGATTGAAATTGTGCGAATTTTTGAAGGCGTACGTACGTCCCCCTCTCGCGAGTCGCGTGGAGGGGACTGTAATTTGACGCTTCCATTGCTCCTGTTCCCGCACGACCATGATGGCCCCTCCATATTTTCCACGTCCAACTTTTTTATTTCTTATTTTAATTAATCGAATTTTTTTAAGGTATTTCACTTATACTTCGATAAATTTATTATCGTTTTATAAATGACATTTTAATCTATTTAAATAATTAAAAAAGCATGTGAAGTACCTATCCATACTCTGTAAGTTTTGAGAGAACATCAACGGTTTGTCAAATTCTCAAAATATAACTTCTAATTGAAGGAGGTAAACTTCCTTAGTCATATTATCTCAAAGGTCGGACTTGTAGTGAATCCATCAAAAGTAAAAGCAATAACTGATTGATCACAGATCACAACCCAAGTCAATCATTGACATCAAAAGCTTCATTGGCTTAGTGAGTTACTATAGGAAATTCATTAAAAATTTCTCCTTAGTAGCATCACCGATGACCAAACTCATAAGGAAAGAAGTCAAGTTCTAATTGAGTAGTAAGTGTGAGGAGAGTTTCTAGTCTCTGAAAAAGAGTCTAACAACTGCACTAGTCTTGACCCTGCCAAATGGTAATCAAGGATTCGTGGTCTTCAGTGATGCGTCCTTATTGCAAGAAGATAAGGTGGTGGCCTATGCCTTGTCAATTGAAGATTCATGAGCAAAATTATGCAACTTATAACTTGGAACTAGCAGTAGTGGTTTTTGCCCTAAAGATTTAGAGACACTACTTGTATGGAGCCCAGTTCAAAGTCTTCACTAACCACCAGAGTTTGAAGTATATCTTCACCCAGAATGACCTTAACCTTCAACAGAGGCTGTGGATAGAATATTTGAAGGACTACGACTTCTAAATCTTATACCACTCGGGGTAAGCGAATGTGGTAGTAAACGCGTTGAGTCGGAAGGGCAAGGTGGACAAAAGTTAGCAGTTAGCTAGACTTTGGGCCATGTCAGCAAAAGTTATGGCTATCAACCCTGTGGAGCAACTAACTCGATTATTGGTAAATTTGATTATTTCCAATTATTTAATTGATGGTGTTAAGCTAGCACAAATGGGTGATGAGGAGCTGAGTGAAATGTTGGACAATATTCCTGACATTGTAGCTGATTATAATAGTGTGATCAAATTTAGAGGAAGGTTATGTGTACCCAAGGATGATGCACTGAGGCGGAATATCTTGGAGGAGGCTCATCGCTCAAAGTTCTCGATACAACCTGGAGTTACTTAAATGTATCAGGATTTAAAGCAAACCTACTGGTGGATTGGGATGAAGAAAGATGTTGTGGATTTTGTCTCTAAGTGTCAGACTTGCCAATAGATCAAAGCCCAACATCAACTACCTGGAGGACTATTGCAACCTTTAGAAATACCAACTTGGAAATGAGAGTGTATCACATGCGATTTTATTGCAAAGCTCCCAAGGACTCAGAAGAAGCATGACTCCATATGGGTGGTTGTGGGCCGACTAACTAAGGTAGCTCACTTTATCCTCATAAAATCAATGAGAACTGCGAAATACCTGGCAGGATTATATGCCAACTGTAACACCCCAAATCCGGTTCACGCTCGTGAACCGAACCGGCATGTTACAGGGCCCCGGTTAGGTTGGCTAACCCGAACCTAACTCATGCGGATCCAATCTCGGCGTCTTAAGATGAAGATACGATCCATCATGAATGAATAAATACGAAAAATCCTAACATGGTACTACATGAATGACATGCAATTCAAAATACACACCAATACAATTACGATCAAAATTCTGAAATAAAACAGACAGGGTCTCCCCTAAAAGTGCGATTAGGGTCCACCCTGTCAAAATACATATATACAAGTATATAAGCATATATCAACAATTTCATTCACACACAATCTGATATACTATAAGCTCATTCTGGAACTTGGGTCCTAACCCATCATACTTTTGCTGCGCTACTCTGATCATTTCATTTCATGTCATTGTCATGCATCAAACATTTAATCATGTCATTCACAAAATAATAACATAATAATACAATATTAAACATTCAGAAATCTAACATGTGTGTGCACAAGACCTCATTGCTCCTCCGTCCAAGCTGGCTCATCCATCTCGTGCTTATCACCTACATATATATAAGAAAAACGTCAGTAACAAGCGTTACTGGTCCGGAAAATAAAATAACTATAACAAACTGGCTATGAGAGCAAACTCTCATCTGAAAGAAAACATATACTTCCTCAAGAACACTCTGAAGGGCACTACTGAGGAGCCACTGGGCTGCAGACCCGGTAGCATCCCGAACTTACTGCTGCTGGTACTGTGCTACTCTCAGCACTTCTTTTTCAGTACTTCTCGTGAAACTTTATCCTAAGCCCTCTCCTTACCTCCATATTTCTCCTGGCCTTGAGCACGAAGGCCGAGTACTCTCAGGCAGTCGCCTTTAGTACCCTTTGAACCACAAGTCCGGACATGCGCTGTACTAAACAGTACCCGTAAACCTCCACGTTCTCCGGGTGTGAGGAACTCAAACGCGGAGTTGTCAGGATCCCTCGGGAATGGAACAGTCCGCTGGCACTAATCCAGAGCCCGCTTTGACTGTCACGGCATCCTCTGCATGGTACGTGCAGTCGGTTTCTCCATCTCTCGTCTCACTGAAAACTCGATAAAACTATATATATAGGCCTGGGAAGGGATTCATATAATAGGCCCGAAGGCAACTTGTGGTGGATCTTGTTTTCGAAATCATCCTCGAGGGATCTCATCCTCGAGGGGTTATTAATCCGGAAAATATTCGATTAAATGGCCCGAGTTAAGTGGGATCCGATAAAACGCCACTTAACCCGCCCTGCAATAATAAAATAAACATACAATGGAAGAGCGTAAAACAAGACGAGTCCTAAACGGACCTGGTAGAAGCTCCAAGCGTGTCATCGCGCCTAGGCGGCAAGCTCCTACTCCGTACCTACACATCAAAACTAAATACTAACGCCCGCTAACTAAATGATGCATCAAACTCGTTATGATTAAACACGCTCACAATACAACATCTACCACAACAATCAACAATTATATAACAATAATTATGAAAGAAATTCTAACTCCTATTCATACCAATCTTATCGTGTTTTTCTAAGTTATGTCGTAATAACTTATCATGCTCTCATTAGATCACTTACTATTTATTCGCAATCACTCAAATCATACAATCATCCCTTTACTCATAATTAGACATTACTCATGACGGTTAATCAAATCTAGCATACTGTGCTAACATTCATCATGACAACTAGTTAATTCTAGCATGCTATGCTAACAATCATATTCAATTTTAAATAACTCAATCGGAGGTAATTATACCTCACGTCGTCGGCAATCGGCGACGGCTAGGGTTCCATCGCGCGTCTCGGAGCTCGAATTCGGCGCTCCTCGGCGTCCGACGTTCGATCGGGCTCCACTGGGTGAGCCCCACAGAAGATCCGGTGGATTCCGGCGAATCCCAGAAATTCCGATTTTTCGGCGGTTTTCCGGCAGCTACTGGCGGTTTTCCGGCGGCTTCCGGTGGTTTTCCGGCGACAATCGCCGGCGGCGTCTACTAGTCGGAAAGGGGTCGTGTTGGGTACCCTCGGAACCGGCTCGGCGAGCCCGACTCATCTATGACCTCAGTGTGGCCAATGGAGGCGGCGGCTCGCCGGAAAACGGCAAAACAGAGGCCGGCCGTGGTGGTTGCTAGATCCGGCCGGCCACGGCGGCAACAGCCTCCGCTCCGGTCAGGAAGCGTCACTGGGTGGTCGACGGTGCTGAGGCGACCACCTGATCGTGGTGGCGATGCTCGCCGGCGGCGGAATCGGCGACGCGACCGCAACGCGGCCGCGGCGTCGCGGCGTGGTTTCCTCGCGTCGCGGCGGTCCGATGGGGGCCGGACCTGGTCGGGGCGGCAGGGCGACGCCGTGGCCGGGCTGGGCGGCGTCGATCGGCGGCCAGGCGGCGCCGGCCGTGGCGGCGGTGGCGCGCGAACAGGGGCGGCGCGGCGAGGGTTTGGGCGTGGGGGAGAAAAGTCGGGGTGAAAAATTAGTTGGGTGGCAAACTCGTAAATAATACTTGACTCGTCTCCGTCTCGAGTCAAGTATCATAACTAACTCGTATTAAATCCTAAAAAAATTCATAAAAATCGGGAAAAATCCCGTAAAATCAAACAACAACAAAAAAATTATAATGGTATGCTCTAGAACTATCAACCCACCCAAACTGCCCGAACGCGTCCTAACGCGGTAAACGGCCTAATACTAATTCTACGATCCACTATATATAAAAATAAAAAAAATGACTGGCATTGTAAAACCCGTGATTCGAGTTAGGGTTTTACGTTACCGAACCAGTCGGTTCGACCGTTGGTTCGAGTCGAGTCAGTTTCATGAACCGCCGGCTGAGTCGAGACCAGCCGTGATTTATGAGCGATGTGAGTCAGGTGTACCTGAATATATGATGATAACGTCGAAAAGATGGTGAGAAATGAGTTATCATGATTATATGAAAGTATGCAGTATTTTTTTCTTTTTATATGTTTGATCGAAGAAATAGTTTTAGGGCCGAATGACGAATTAGGACGCATTGGATTATATTCGGGTGGGTTATTAGTTATAGAGCATATCATTTGGATGTTTCTGTGTTGTTTGATTTTATGGGATTTTTCCCAATTTTTTTGGATTTTTTTTAGGATTTATTAGGAGATAGTTATTATTATTGACTCGAGTCGGAGTCGAGTCAAGTTTAATTTACAAAACTGCCATCGCGCACATCTTCTTCCTCCCGACCCTTTTTTTTCCAAAACCCTACCACCGCCGCCGCCCCTTGTGGTCGCCGCCGCCGCCGCTGCCGACGCCGTGCTGCCGCCAATCGACGCCGCCCCGCCCCGCCGTGAAGTCGCCGTGCCGCCACGACCCACCCCGGCCACTGCCTCGCCGCCACGACGCCGGAATCGGCCCACGAAGCCGCCACGGCCGTCGCCACTCCGGGCCTGATTTCGCCGCCGTCCGGGCCGCTCCGCCGCCGCTGTGACGCCGACGACCACCCCCTCGCCGTCGCCGACATTTCCCCCACCATCCCGACCGCCGTCGAGGCCGGCCGGAGCCCCGATTGGAGAACGCCGCCGCCGCCGCCAGTTTTCAACTCCGCCGCCGACGGCCATCGCGGCCTCGGTTGCTCTGTTTGACACCGCCATCGGACCAAGCTCGTCGAGCTGGTGCCGATAGACCCCTTGATTGCCCCGTCCCAAATCATCGCCGGAAAACCGTCGGAATCCGCCGGAAAACCGCCGACACTCGCCGGAAAACCGCCGGAACCGCCGGAAATTGGATTTGTGGGAAATTCGCCGGATCATCCGCCGAACGCACCCGGTCCAATCTGATCGGACTTCGGACGCCGCTAGGTGCCGAATTCGAGTTTCGAGCCACGAAACGGAAACCCTGGCCGTCGCCGATTTTCGACGACGCGAGGTATAATTTATTTTAATTTAATTATTTGAAAGTTTTGATTATTAGAATTGCATGCTAGGATTGGTGAATTGTGTGTTATAATAATATATATAAATGTAGATTTGATTAAGGATAAAAATATGAAATTTGTTTGATTGTGTAGTGTTAAAAATAGAAGTTATGAAACTAATTAGGGTTATTAAGTAATAATCATGATCTAATCAAACTAGCTTAAGTAGACTCGCTAGAATTGATATAGGTTGATGTGTGACGGTTGATGTGTGATTGTGTTGATTGTGCGTGCATGGTATAGGATATGTGATTCATCATGCGGGCGTTAGTTTTTAGCTTGATTGTGTAGGTACGGTGTAGGAGCTCGCCGCCTAGGCGCGTGGACCCGTTTGGAGCTTCTACCAGGTCCGTTTAGGACTCGTTCTCTGATTTACGCTACTCTCTTGTGTATTTGATTTATTATGTGCAGGACGAGTTAAGTGGCGTTTTATCGAATCCCACTTAACTCGGGCCATTTAGCCAACGATTTTTCGGATTAATAACCCTCGAGGATGAGATCCCTCGAGTTTGTTTTCGAACTTCAGATCCAGCTCACGTTGCCTTCGGGCCTACTGTATAAATCCCAACCCAGACCTATATATATTTATAGTTTTCGTGTTTTGGTGAGAGACTGAATGAGGGAAATCCGACTACCGTGCTACGCGAGCGGGCACGTGTGTGTTGACAGTGGGCTCTGGAATGGTGTACAAGCCGTTTCATTCCCGAGGGATCCTGACAACTCCACCTTTGAGTTCCTCAAACCCGGAGAAGTGTGGAGGTTCACGGGTACTGCATTGCAGCGCATGTCTAGACTTGTGGTTTCAAAGGGTACTGAAGGCGACTGCCTGAGAGTACTCGGCCTTCGTGCTCAAGGCCAGGAGTAATATGGAAGGTGCAGAGGGCGGATAGGAACGAGATTTGACGCGAGAAGCAATAGAGAAATGGCCGAGGCATGAGAATGTGAAAGATAGGGGACGCTGTCGACCCGATGGCGACGGCTCCCGTATGTGCCCTGATGAGAGTTCTTGAGGAAGTATATGGTTTTCATTCAACAGGAGAGTTTGCTCTCCTGTGCCAGTTTGATATTAGTTATTTTCCGGGCCGGTAACACTCGTTACTGACGGTTTTTCTATATATATGTAGGTGAGGAATGCGAGCGATGAAAGCTGTCGGGACTGCGGAGGAGCAGCACGGAACTGCGCACACATGTACCTGCCGCGTGTAACGTATGTATAATGATGGTGTGTTATTATTATGTAAATGATAATTTTGATGTGTTTGCGTGAACGCATTGCTTGTTATGAAACGAACTGATAAATATGAATGAGTAGGGAGCCTTGGAGTTCAGACTCGGCTCGGGTAAAAACAAATGAGATAATGATTTAATGTTATGATAGGTTATTATGCGTTATTGTATTTTCATAAAATATTATATATTTTCTTTTGGTTTTTCATTTATTATTTTGTCTTGTCTTTGCTTGTACATCATAGCATGCATGTAGGACTACGTTAGAACCCACGCATCCCATCCATGCATTTCATGTTTGCATCTCCATCTTGAGACACCGAGGGCAGATCCGGGTCGGCTTAACCGAACCCAGTAGATTAGCGAACGGTTCGGTCGCCGGTGACATTTCCGGGTCGGTTCACGGGTGAGCCGAAACGGGGTGTTACAGGCATACTCTCATATATCTGATAACTCATTCTGTTCTGCTGTGTTCATGACGTTATCATCATATACTTGGGTACGCATGACCCTCATAGCTCATACACGCGACTGGCATTGGCTCGGTACACGTGTCCTGAAACTGACTCAACTCGAAAAAAATAACGGTCGACCCGACCGGTTCTAAATATAAAACCCTAACTCGAATCGTGGGTTTTACAACCTTCCCTCCTTATAAAAATTTCGTCCTCGAAATTTTAACTCAAGGAGGTTCTGCTGAAACTAGTTCCTGGAAGTTGGGATACATATCAGTCGTATCCTCTACTGGTTCAACAATCTTATACATCCTCACTGACTATAGTGGTGCCGACGTGGCGAGTCATGCTAGTGATGCTGACCATCTCAAACATTCTGGATTCTATACTTCCTGTGTCTGTTCTGACATTACCATCATCATGCTCTTCTGTTCTGTTACAGCTGTTTGTGGGCGAAGTTGCAAGGGGTGACGATGGTGATGGCAGTTCCTCTGAAATAGATGTTGTAATGGAAGATTCAGAGGGGTAGATGCCAGTTGTGCTTCGTCGACAGCATCATGGGTTCCATCACAGCAGTTTTGGCCACCGGAACAGTCCCCAGCGAACGACCTTCTCGCCAGAATTCATCGCGGCGAAGTGCAGAAGTGGGGAGAGCGACCATACTCCATGCAACGTCCAAAGGTGGCTGATCCTTACTGTTTTCAGGCCGGCCTGAGGTCGTGGAACAACTGAATTGGAACAAGATGCAAGAGAGGAGGGGTCTTGAGGCTGGGAGAAGAAAAATAGGACTGGTTTTTGGTGCAGGATGGTGTTGCCTTAGATAGCTGCTGTAAAACACGTCATCGCTTGCTGTTTTTATTTTGTTGTTGACGTTTGGTTGGGATGTTTATATGGTTATTCAATTGGGTTGCTAGGGGAAGGTTGCATAAGGTGAAGAAGAAGACATCAAATCTGGTTTTTGGTGCAAAGAAGAAGGTAGGAGAAGAGAATGACATTGGGGAAGAAGAAGAAAACAGTTTTGTAAATATGGGAAAATAATATTAACTCGTAATAAATATTTAAAAATAATCATTTTAATGGATTATGGGTAAAGTTACTAAACTAATTAATTTTTGGACAAAGTCGATATGAACATAAGTAATAAAAATACGGTAATGATAAACTGTCGATAATTAATTGGCGTAATATAAGCGATAAATTTTAAATTAGAAAATTATAAGTAATTAATAAAATAAAGATTTTACCTTTATTATATTAAATTTAATATTAGGTAAATAAAGTGATTATTTTAATAATGAGTTAGTAATGTAGAAAATGGGTTATTAAAATATAATCATGTAAAAATCACAAGCGTCGAACCTGAATAGCATAATAAAAATAAATAAAGTTCGAAACTTTTATTGAGTTGAATAATTTAAAATATTTGTATTAGAAATACTTTTGAATTAGACTAATACAAATTATTTTAAATAATTTAATCGAATATCTTAATTAATTAAATTGCTATGAATAATGATAGTGATTAAAAATTATAACTAGTAAACTAAATCATCATGTTCGGGGTTAAGTAATTATCACCGCAAAGAAAAATTAAATACTTGTTGATCAGTTAATAATTATTTTATTAATTGTTAAGTATTAATTATGATTTGGATAATTAATTTAAAATATAAAGTAGGAATTAAATGATTATATCATATGAATAATTTAATATTTAATATTGTTGAATTTTAATAGTGATATATATATATATTAATCATTTAGTTGCATGCATTTCTATTCGAATAAAATTATACTTATGTATGATTTTATGTTCTCGTTCAGATTATGATCATTGGTCACAACTACAAGTTCACATATGAACTATCCAGGTCCGTATAATTAGTTGAAATATTGTATTTTCTCTTATTGGCAGCTCTGGTCGGCCTGAGCCCAGATTCAACCATCATACGCCGAAACGCAATCGAGATCAAGGAATTGACTCAGTTCGACACGGAGCCACACATTTAAAATTACTATGTGGGAGTCTTGGTCGACTTAAGTATCTGACTACCATGCATTGGAACGCAACCGAGGTCGACTCAATTCGGCACAAGACAACACCCCTTGAAAGATTGAACACCTGCCCTCAGGCCGAAAGGGGTGACAGGGCGCGGTGGCACAAGACGGCTCATTATGTACTTGTAATACCGAGAGGGTAAGTCAATGGCAAATATCGGTAACAACAGGCCGTGGGCCACGTAGCGTGTGTGCGTATGCATGGGATGATAGCTGGATGTGGTGGCCACCCCTCTCAACATATAATGAGCTCACCATAGGCTCATAACAATTAAAAGACTCTTGAAATGATAATAGAGATTTTATTGACTTATTTCATTTAATTATGCAGCTTAATGGTTTTATCAATAACACAAAATTGCCTCTGCAGGTGAGCAGCTTTGGACTGAAAAATAGACGTGTGGTTGGTGGTTCTTTTACCAACCTAGGTATAGTAAATCGATAATAAATTAGACTTCATTTTTACCCTCTTGTGCTATAATTGTGGCTATGGGAAACAGTATGAGACTCTGAGACGGTTATTTTATATGTTATCATATGCTATTAGAACATACTTTAGTTTTATGATTTAAAAATTCTAGTACAAGAGGTTGGTGGAAGCTGGGATGGATGGAGTCTAGTTGTGATTCCTCCATCTCCTCCATCTTAAACAAGAATCATGCAGCACACCTCAGCCACAAGTCTAAAATTGTGAAAGTTACAGCTTACAAGTTTTTCTATTATAAAGATCATCCCCTCCCCACTCCCCTCTGAACAATCAAATACTGATAACTTGATATGCTAAACTCTGCTTTCCACCTCCTTCTCATGAACACCAATCCCCACTTGTGAACTAATCTCCCCGTCGATCCCCACTTTAAACCCTCTTTAATACCCCCTTCCTTCCAAGCCTCTTACCCCAATCTGCCAAGCACAATCTTAAGAAGGAAGGGAGTGAGGACGAAAATGACAGATTGGGGGCCGGTCGTCATCGCTGTCATTCTCTTCATTCTCTTCTCCCCTGGCCTCCTCTTTCAGGTTCCAGGTCGCAATCGGTTCGTGGAGTTCGGCAACTTCCAGACCAGTGGGATTTCCATTGTCGTCCATGCCGTCTTCTACTTTGCACTCATTGCCATCTTCCTCCTCGTCATCGGCATCCACATGTATGTGGGTTCTTGAAGTTTTGAACCTAGTAGGATATGGAGTTGTTGGGTTTCTGTTTTTCTTTTTATTTCTTTGACGCCCAAATAAGCATCGGCACTGTTGATGCAGTGTGCCAGCGCTGCTAGAATGTCTTTGTTTTGTCTGATTCATTCGAATCTAATCAAGTTATTCTGCATATCGAGCTTACCCATCTCACGGTTTCGCTCTAATAAAAAAACTAAGAACATTTTCAGAAAATTATGCTGCTGATCGATCAGGGATATAAATTAAATGAATTATCAGCTGGTTTTGGTTAAAAGCTACATGACTCCACACTATCAAGGTGGTACATAAAGATAATGAAGGTGGCACATATCATAATAATTAAAGGTCATACTTAGACTAATTTTTGGAGTTGTTTTCATGTAGGGTATGGTGATTTCAAATCAGTCGATATCAGAGTTTTCTTAGCGCAAGCCCGATCTTAAAGATAGCCTAGTGGTTAAGTCAAAATCGAAAAATAAGAAAGCTAACACTTTTTTGGCAATATTAAGTACCAGACTACAAGCGCGGATGAAGATCAGGTCACCAAGACAATTAAAATAACAGCTACACATAAACGCGGAAATGCAAAATGACAAGGAACAAAGTGAGCAGCACTCCGAAGATAAGAGTGTGCACCAGAATGGAGACGACACTGGTCTTCATATTCAGGAAGTCGACCGGTTTGTGCTTCCCGGGAAGTTGAAACAGCAGGCCAGGGCTGAGACTGAAGAGAGCAAGGGCCACAAGAGGCTCCGCCCAGTCGTTCATTTCTCACAAAACCAAGAAGACAGGCAATTTCTCCCAGAAAAAAAGCTGGGTTCCTTGCACTTTCTTTAGTTTAACTCAGACTCAAAATTTAATATTTTATATTAAATATAATAAGTTATACATTTTTATATGGCCATTCATATAAAATGTGAGAAAATTAATAAGTATAAATGTATTAAAATAATAGTTTTATATAGATTGTAATCTCGACCAAATTAGTTGGTCCATAATTTTTATAATTAATTTATCTTAAGTTATATGTAAAAAAATAATAAATTAATAATACTCAAGTTTTTTCATATTTGACTCGAACTACTCGAAACCTTTTGAGTCCGACTCAAAATCAAAATAAATAAGTGGAGTTTGAATATATATAGTTCACATCAACTCAACTTGTTCAATTTTTAAAATAAAGGGCGGAAAACATCTACATTCCCTATTCCTCTATTCCCTTGCGTCAACCCTAATAGGCTCCATCGCTTCAATCATACTCGACTTGGTATAAGGAAATGAATAATGAGAATTTATTTTTGGTAGGTAATAATGTCTAACAAATAAAAAGATAATTGATATTATTGTGGTTGAAATAAAAGTTTAATATTTAGTTATTTGTGGTATAAATTTACAATCTCTGTAACTTTTGATGTGAAAATTTGAAACATGAACACTTATAATTTTTTTGTTTTTTATTTGTAATCTTTTCTTATAAATAAAATAAGAGAATCAATCAATTAAAATATAACAAAAAATTTAAAAAATATTATAATTTAATATCATTTTTATTTAATTAATGTTTATCTTTAATATTAAAAATCTATTTTTAAAATATTTTATGATTATAGTCTATTTGATTATGTCATGAGAATTTATGAAAAAAATTAAAGTTTATTAGGGCACGACATCTTACCTAACACGGTTAAAATGTGAAATAATAATTAGTAGTCACTTTAAATCTCCAAGTTATCTGTCCTTGACATTCTTAACGTGCCCCGACTCGAATCCTGACCTGATTTAAGGATTGAGTGTTACTATTACTTCAACTTTGGCCAGTGTGATTTTTTATATGGATACAGAGACTCCTAGGTACGGTAATATAAATTATGGATGAAAAGTAAGGGCACTAATCACAAGCGAGCCAAACCATACCAACCCGATCCGAAACGGTTTGATTGTCCACAGGGCCGAGGTTGACCCTCCTGCAAATCTTAGGCTCAGCAGGGCCTGGAGGGCCAGCTGGAACGAGCCTCCGGCCAGGCCGTGGGTAGCGGACCTAACTTGGCTCGTAGGGTTCCAGGTTCTCTGCGATTGTGCAGAGATGACAGCGACGGCATCCGGCTTGATCAAAAACTAAGCCGGGCTGAGCCAATCTAGGCCGGTCCGGTTCTTTGGCCACCCCTACTTTTTCTGCGACTTATTTCAATTTTCCACCCTTTTTTTATTTGAGGGATTTCAATTTTTAATTGGGTGCGCCCGATGGGGGCTTCCTGTACCTGTATGAAGGCTAGCAACAATCTCGTCTTTGACACATTTTGGTTCTGCTTCCAATTAACGACCGAGCATCGGAGATCTAGAAGCGTCCATAGGTTGGTCGAAGGGTTGGGAGGGACTTTGCTAGTTTTGGTGGGGCAAATTTGGTACTTGGTCCTGTAAATGCCATTTCTTGACCGTGATGTTAATTCCATAAACAATCTTGCCTGTTTACTTAAAAGCTCCAGACAAAGTGGCCAAGATGAAAAATTGCTTGTGGCTTTGAGATATACATGTTGTTACTTCCTCAGATCACGCCACTTTGATAAGAGAATATTACTTGTGATGGCAGCAGCTATGTGTTCAGCGACTCAGCGCTAAAGCAAGCACTATCAGTGATTCCCCACTGCATGGAAGAAACAAAAGAAATGAAAGGAGGGATCGCAATCTTGGATGGAAGAGAAATGATTCTGATTACCCAAATCAACCTGTGCGTATGTGGATCCCAATTGCTATGACCAAAATGGTGAGAATGCAAAAGAAGACGACCGAGTGAACAAAAATGGATAAGCTGCTGGTAGCCATGTTGCCGAACTCAACTGCTCTGAACCTCCCCGGCATGTGAAAGGGGAACTATGATGATAGTTTATGAATATGATCACTGCGATCACCACCCCAATCAACCATCTCAACCAAAATAAAAACTTTGTGACTACTTTTGAAGTTTGATTTACCTCCGTTTGGGAAGCCATTTAATGGCGAAAGAAGAGAGTGGGATCGACAAGCATTTGCTATGAATATTATGTTTGTTTGACTTCTTTCAAGCTAAAGTGACCCCGAACTTTGTCCTCTACTACACTATATTTTTGTCCGCAAACTTGATTAATATAAAGATTATGTGATATCTGATAGTGCTACCTTCCTCGGCTGCGTTGTATTGTTGTGAAAGGAAGAAAATAATGAGGGTAATTAAAGTTGCGAAGGAATTGGCTTATTTGAAACTGTGGGGATTGTACTAAAATCTTCAATTTTAGTTGGTTAACTATTTTGAAGAACTATTTACGCAAAGGGTTGGGCACGAGTCGAGCTAGTTCGCGAGATTTAAAAATTAGATTTGGCTTGACTCAAGTTTGATCTATTTTAAGCTTTACTGGAAATTTGATGATAAAAAACTAGACTTAAATTTGATTATGATTGAATTGGTTAAGTTTGATTTAAAACTCAATATTAAAAAATTTGACTTGACTTGAACGAGTTGATTTTGAGTTATATACCAAATTCATATCGCTTTAACTCGAAAAAAATCTCAATTCGGTTTCAAATTCGGCTCAAATTAATTTGATAGGTTATATAAATCATTATTATTTCTTTTAATTTAATAATATATGAATAATATAACATTTAAATTGATAATTTATTGTATAATAATTAAGTTAAAATAACTGTTTAACCGAGCCATGCTCACCTCCACCAAATGCATTCATCAGCCTAAGTCGAGTCATGACTCGACCTAAACCAACCTAAGCTAGCCGGTCAAGTCATTTTGAAGGCGTCTGTTAGTTCAGGGAGAAAATAGGAGAAGGTACTGCACCGGTGAGGGAGATCTGCCACAAATCATGGAACCACCGTGAGTGGAGAAGAGGAGACTCTCCTCTATAAATATCCCCCGCATTAGAGTGGAGAAGGGTGGGAAGCTTGCAAGGATTACTGCCGGTGACTGCGGCAAGGGAGACACGGGAAGGAGCTGGACGGCGGTGGTGCATTGAGCCGAGGAGAGAAGCCCGAGGGAGGAGGTCCTTGCCAAAGACGCTGTTCTGGCGACCCTCACCATCACCCGGTCAAACCCAAGCCCTCACTGGAGTCGTCCCCGACGGCCTGATACGTTGCCGGAGCCAGAGAAGGTGTTGCTTGGAGCAAGGAGAAGAATAGCAGAACACAGTCATCTTCCGGAAAGTGCTTTGGTCGATCAGTACTGTCTCGGGTAGTACACTCTCCACGGGTCTACTCTTCGTCATGCCGGCTATTATCTCCGACCAAGCCCTGTCGCCAGAGTAGTCCCATGTCACCGGAATACCACTGCAAGCTTCTCGCCCTGACGAAGAACTGGTTGAAAGCTGCCACCTTTCGAGCCCTCGATCAGCCGAGCTGAGCTGCCTTCGGCCACTCAACCATCACTAGTCGACTCCCCGCATCACTGAGAATCTTGATGAAGCTAAAGGATGATCAGATTCGCGAACTTGAAGAGAACACACGTAACAACCCTCAACTCAGTTCTCACAACCAGTGACAAGAACAAGTACGCGCGTTTGGAATACATGGACTCGCCCCCGTAACAGCATGAAGAAGCCGAACACACGTTTCTTCCCTCGGCCATTGTACTGCCTGTTACGCCTCAGTGAACAAACCTGAAGGCGCCTGCCAACGCTCTAGAGCCTGTCAACAACACAGGTACCAACTCTAAAATAACAACTCAAGCGCAGCTCCAAGGCGTGCCGCGCGCACAACCAACCCACGAACCTTACTTTCCACAAGAACCCTCGCCATCCCTCACCAACACCTTTTGTACTTCTCGCCTACTTCCATCCTGTATGAAAATCGTTGCCACGTTGTTCTACTTTATTTTCAACCAAATTATACAAATAATTATTATAAAATCTTAATTTTCTTCAGATTAAATTATAAAAATAAAATTCAATAGCGAAAGCATACCTAAATCCATACAAACAAAATCAAAAATTTTGATCTTCTAAATTCAGCACCAACTCTTCAAAACAAAAAGTTGCTTGCAAATTTAGAGACAATAACCTCTATTTATATTTATATTTTTTATAATTTTAATTTAATCCATCATAAAAAAAATTACAAAAATAAAATCTATACGTATGAATCTATATTTATATTAATAACCTACTAAACTTAATATCAATTGAATTTAAGTCGACCATTATTTATGTCCAAAGTCCAAGATACCAACTTTACTTGGGGGCATGCCCATTGACACCTTCAGCCAGTCCATCCACTAGCATTTCACAACTCATCGTCGTGCCTTCACTCGGTCCCAAATATCAGTTTGCGAAGATAGAGGCTGCTATTGCTGTCCTCGCAAAGAAAAAAGTCGGAGGCATCAAATGTCATGAAGCGCATTCGACCCCTTGCCGAAGAAATTTACCATGAAGTGTGGCCTAACAAGTACAAGAGACATGCATTCACTAAGTGTGCCAGGGACGACAACCCTTGGGATCATATAATACTCTTTGAGATTGAATGTGGCCCCATTGCCTCAATTTAAAACCTGAAGTTACAGCAGTTTCCTTCATCCCTCACGGCGGTGGTTTAACAACCAAACGCACAACTCAAAATGGTTGAAAAGTTCATGACTCATTTCCAATCCATGGAGGTGCCCATAAGCTCGAGCATTTGAAGCTATGTAGAAGAGAAAAAGACGAGTCCTTTAGCAACTACTTTAAGCGCTTCCGTGTTTTGTCGGCCCAGATAAAGGAAACCCCCGATATGAAGGAAATTACTAAAATGTGTTCGATGAATGCAGGTTCTGCTTCATGGTTCTTCTCCAGTACCCAGAGCAACAATTTCGAAGAGTTGCACGAGAAGGTGATGACATATAAAGAGCTACAATGGAATGTTGCAGCTGCAAAGAGTTCGAAAGTCTCGGTTCATGCATTGATGGACTCCATTTCGAGAGAAGGCCGAAAGAAGCAAAGTGTTCAAGATAAGGGGGATTCACAGGAACAAGAAATGGAGTCAATGGAGAAACCTTGATGACTACACCTTCGACTTCAACAAATAGAGCAATGGTTCAAGCTCCTGGTTCAAGAAGGGAAGATGACGCCAAGAGATCCCCCAGTACCTTTGAACCCTGGCGATAAAAAGAAAGACAAGTTTCGTCGCTACCACCAGTGCATGAACCATGCAACCCGTCGATGCAGGGAGATTATTCAGAATCTTCTTTATAAAGGTGATATAATGTACTAGAGGAATGCTGATGTTCCAAAGTCTGCTTTCGTGACAGTAGCTCACAACTCGAGAGGATCTCCAACCCTTCCATGCACCGAGTCTGATGGGGAAGAAGTTGCTGATGAAGTTCAAGTTGCTGCAACAACCCTAACCGCTACTGTGGCTACTACTCCCAACCTTGCTGAAGGTGTCCTTGCTGCTCTCCAAGTCGTTGTAAGACATGCAGTTGCAGCTCCCGTTAGTAAGGAACGTCAACTCCCCCATCAGCTAAATAAGAAGTGATTTATGGTGTGGTCAAACATATGAAGAAGGTGTCAGTTCTTGTGAACGTGTTTGATGCACTTTGTTTGTCGCCAGCCTCGCGAAATTTGCTAGGACGAGCTCTTGCCAAAGTTGCCGCAAGGAATGGAGGTGCTAAAACATTTTTCCAACAATCCGATGGTGTTAAGGATTATTTAACAGATGTCGAGTACCTTGGTCGACCACTACATGTGCTTACCAAGGTTATCAAAGATCAACGATCTGGTACCATCTCAACTTGGCCGCATACTGATGACGTAGTCTCTCTCCCCAACGTGATAATCACATTCTCAAATGAGGACTTGTGTTATCTCGAGTGAAACCACAATCAACCTCTTTTTCTCAGCGTTGAGCGCCGAAACAAGATGATAAGGCGTGCCTTAGCGGATCAGGGAGGATCCATCGATATCTTTCCTGTACAAGTCTTAAAGGAGTTAGAACACACTGTTGAGCATCTTGCTCCTTCTGATACGCAAATATCATCAGTCTCTCCTACAGACTGTGATGCAATGAGCATCATTTCCCTAAATATCTCAGAGGGACCTTTCATGCAGCACTTGCTCTACATGGTAGATTTAGATCCTACGTTTCGTATGCTTTTGGCTCGTCCATGGATCCACAATCACCGATGTGTCCCATCCTCACGAATGTATAAAGATTGTACGCCGAAAGGAAACAAGATATGAATCAAGGGGGTACGTAATCAAGGGGCTACGTAAAACATTCATGCGAGAGGCTCACTTCTTTGAAGCAAGTTTTGTCCTTTTTGGAAACGTTGTAATACCCCAAATCGGGGTCACCTGTAAATTTAACTAGAACATTACGGGTCACCCGATAAAATCGGCTAACCAGAATTTAACTTAAACCTAATCCAAATAGATCTTCTATCAACTTAATAAAATGAAAGATAAATTTTGTTATGCATGTATGAAATGCTTGGAACTTAATATAATGCGTGAATGAAATAAATGTTTGTGAATCATTACAAAATTATGAATAGTATAATTACTAATATCACTATCGGACTATCAATAAATGAGTTAAATAAACACTTAATAATTTAAAACTTTCCTATTATTAATTTTAATTGGGTGATTACGTCACAATTTTTAAACCTGTCATTATATCACGTCAATCATCATTAAATTTGATTAGTAACCCTAATGATGATATTTTTCATTTAATTAGCTCAGTAACCCAATTTATGATATTTTAATGATAATTAAGTTTACTATTTCTAATTATGCTATTCTACATTCAAGTTCTATTATAAATTAACTTCTAATTACTAATAATTAACAGTTATAATACTAAAACACAATTATCACAACTTCTAACATCTTCCGTATTATATCTAATTTTATAATGCATTAATTCAAATTATCATTAATCATTATCATCATGAAAAATTAATTATTATCAAAACTTTCAAAATTAACATATTAACAAAAATATGAAAAATTCCTAAGAATTATGAATAATATGCATAATGATCAAAATAAATTAAAAATCTCAAATTTGAGAGCGAGGGAGGGCCTGGTCGGACGGTGATTGGCGGCAATAACTGACGGTGGCGAGGTCAGCGGGGCTCCACGAAAACAGAGCAAGGTGATGATGGGGATGCTCGGCGAGGGAGGAATGGGGAAAGGTGGTGAAAGGCAAGGGAGAGATCGGACTGAGGAGGAGGTGAGGTCTAGTCTGCCACGACGATGGCCGGCGACATGGCCATTACTGCGAGGAAGATTGGCGACTAGGAGAATGCACCGGCTAACACGGGATAGGAGGGATGATAGGTCGAGAGAGATGAGGAGAGGGGAGGGTCATGGGGAGGGAGGAAGGTGGCCGCTGGAGGCGGCGGTGCTGGGTGGCGGCGGTGGTGCCGCCGGTAGGGAGATGGGCGAAGGTGCAAGGTTGGGCGGCAAGCGTTGGGGTAGAGGAGGTGACGAGGGAGCAGAAGAATTGGGGTAGTAAGGGCAATTTTGTATATAAAAATTAACTTGTCTCATCCACAAGTAAAATATAATAAATAAATTCAGAAAAATACAAAATAAAATGTAATAGTATATTGTAAAATAAAATAATCGAGGTTCTAACTCAGAATGACATGCTCTAAACATACTAACCCACCCAAAATAATAAATAATGTGTCATAACATGATAAACAACCTAATTCTAATTCTATGGTCTACTAAAAAAATTCGGCATACTCTCATCTACTTTGATAATTTATTCTGCTGATGCCTTACTAACGTTATCATCATGTACTTGGGTAAATATGACCCTAACCCTTATGACTCATAACACATTACCGGTCTTAGTTCAATTTGTGTGTTCTGAAATTGACTTGATTAAAAATAACTGACGAGCCAACTTGTTCTGACTATAAAACTCGGGTCTAGGTTTTACAAACATGCTAAAGATAGCTTGAGAAAAACATACTTCACATGTTTACCCAATGGTTTGCTCGGCAACAGACATGGTTAGAGGCCAAAGGTGACCGCCCTAGATTGACCGGCCTAGCACAGGGGAGCGCGACCACAGTGGTTCATTGGCAGGAGGCAGTCGTGTGTCAACCTTCCATTGAGCGAAGGCATGCAAATCCATACACAAACAACAATCTAACCATTATTATATGGTCACCAATTAAGGTGAATATTATTTATATTCTTATAATAAAAAATAATTAAAATATATTACATGTATAAATAAAAAATCAATAGAGTTGGACCATGATACTCCTGTCATATCACAAACAAAAATTAGATTTTTTAAATATCTTGTATTATAAAGATCAAAATAGATTTTCAAACTTATAATGATAAAATTTGAACAAGGTCTACTTTAATTAAACTAAAATAACTCAAAACTTGATTCGTTTATCATATGAGCTAAACTCGAGTTTTGTCAAAACTCAACTTGACTTGGTTCGTGCTTAGCCTAATCTATGCCAATTAGTTTGTATTAATTGGCCCGTCTTGTTACGTCGTGTTTGACAATATAATCATAGAGAGTTTTATTATGTGTGTGGGAAATGCATTTCTTAAAAAGAAATGGTTGTTATCTGATCAAGACCAGGAGCTGTTTCCACGCGCCTGTCTTGTGGGTTATGATACACACCGAGCAAGAAACTACTTAAATTGACTCCCTTCCAGTGCAAATAAAGCCGGCAGCTTGAAGAATATTGGTAGACGGTTGCAACGGCAAGCATCGTGGATCGTTGCCGGTGACAATTTGATCACATGAAGTGTCCGGCCATGCTTTCGTAGTTGCCGCCATTCACGGCTCCATCCCTTTCTATCATAGCAAAACTTTTGCATTGGTTGACCTTGCTTTGGATAAAAAAATATGGTTGAACTTTTGAGCGTTTCTCATGTTATTATTCCATGGAAATAATCTAAAGCAAGATTATAGCACTAAGAAATGAAAAATAATCAGTCAATTGGGTTTCATGATATTTTTGGCTTGTTGCTAGAAGGACAAAGTGTATACTAACACTCTTAAGCATATGCTTATTTTAAAAAAAAAATTAAGTTCTTGTAAAAAAATATTTTAATTTCGAGTAAATATTGTCTGACTTATGTCCTGATTACCTCCTCCGGATCTACCTCTGAAAAATCCATGATCAAATTCAGTCACTTAAATTGACTCTCCCCCTTAAAAAAACTTAAGTTGACTCAAAGATACCAAAAAAATATTTGATTTAATAAAGATCAGGGTTAACAATCACTTTGAGTTCTTTTTCTCGAATATTCACTTGAGTTGAGTCAAGTCAGCAACTTATAGGAGATTATCTTCTTTTAAAAAACAAAAAAAGAAACAAAGAAAAGATTAATTAAGATGGGCCCAAAAAAGATTAAATCAGCCCTCACAAACCCATGTCCCATTGGTAATAAAAAATCTCAAGCGGCGGACATAATCTTCAAAAATTAAGAAACAAGAGGACTTTCCACCGGAAATCAAGCCATGTGTAACTCCAATTTCAAAAAGAGGTGGCGATTAATCGTACAGCCAATAGGACATTCATCACTCCTCTATAAATCCAACCCTCCCATCCCCTCCCTCTCCACGACCCAAAATCTGGATTTGCAAGAATGGGCCTTACCTCCAATCTCCTTCCTTGCCTTCTCATCCTCTTCTTCCTCTTTCTCCATCCCCAAGGTCAGTTTTTATTATCATCAATAAGTTTTTATGTGTATATAATAATGTTGCATAGATCCACTTGCATGTTACTTAGAACCTTTAGTAGTAAGCAAGATATGTAACTAGTAGTCGTAATTAACGAGCAGCTGTACATTGTGATTGGATATGTCATATATGTGTATGTGCAGGATCGGAGGGAGGGTGCAGTGTGAGGGACATCGAGGTGGTGACGAAGAAGACGGGGAGGACGTTCGAGGAGAGACCGGAGTACGAGGTGACGGTGAAGAACAGGTCGCGTGCGCGCAGAGAGGGGTGAAGATCCGGTGCGTGGGGTTCACCAGCTACAAGCCGGTGGACGGCCGGGTGATGAAACGACTGGGCAATGGTCAGTGCCTCGTCAACGGCGGCCGAGCCATCTCCCCTGCCACCCCCATCAAGTTCACCTTCGCCTTCCTCACCCCCTTCGACCTCATCCCCTTTGATTCCCGTTCTCTTTGCTAGGCATCGGAGTTAGAATCAACTATATAAGATATAAATCATAGTACCTCAATATGCATACACTTGTTTTTTTTTTTTGTTAATGTTTGTAAGAATCTATACAAGTATCTCTGTTTTTTTATGTTTTTGAGGACACTTTGCGCACCTCGGCATGTTGTAGCTAGCAGGTGGAGGAATGGTAGAGAGAATGGAAAGGTTTCTTGTTTGTCTCAGCGAGTGGCACTAGATCTGGTGTTCGTACTTATTACAAACCGAGTATACCCAACAATGCTGCAAGGCCCCTCAAGACTCAATCCATGAAAGAAAAGTTTTCGATGTGCAATCTATTTTTATCAATAAAAGGATAATTTAAAGTCATCCTCTGATAAAAAATAAGAGATTTAATAAATTAAAATAAAACAAAATTAGAAAATTAAATTAAATTATCATAGTTTATTTTTTTATTTAATTAAAATTTATCTTTCTAATTGTAATTTATTTCTAAAATATCAAATTATTATACTTTATCTGTACATGGCACACGATATTTTGTCTAATTTATGTAAATAGTAAAAAACTAATTACATTTTGATAATTTCATGATTGATAAAAATGATGAATTGGCAAATAATAAATAGTAGAACTCTTGGGAATAGTTTAATTGTTTGGCAAGTATAAGTTTTTGAATATGCTTAATGGTTATAGTAAGTGTCATTTTTAGACTTAAAGTTTTAACCACAGTTTTGATGCCCTATACTTTCATCAAAATTTTAATATTTTTTGTTATTTTTTAAAAATATATCTAGTCTGTCCAATATGTATGGGAAGTACCTGTTTGTAAGATGTCTAATACATATATCTGATTGTGACATTAATCGTTTTTAGGTGGTTTCAATGAACACAATTGTCCACAAGGGACATTGGATTTTCTCCAATATACACAGCTGTCCGCAAGAAACGTTGGATTTTCTCCAATAACTCTTTGTTTCTTCTTCATATAATATCTTAATATGCCATATAAATTATGACTCTTGCCTATTTTAAATTTGTAGACAAAGCAAATAAGCAAGCTATTTTTATCTGTGAGTTCACCTGCTATGGGGAAAAAAATCTCTAACTCTAACTTCAATCATGTTTTTTCCTCATAGTAACATATATGTTTGCCTAACCAGACCCTTCGTCCTAGCCATCAGTACACCTCAATGTAAATAGATAGATTGGGCTCTTCGTTGGGTGAGTTAAATTGAATTTTGCTTAATTTAAATTTAGCTCATTCAATTTTGACTTTGGGCTGAACCAATTAGAATCCGAGTTCGGGCTGAAGTGGAGCTAATTTAGTTTTTATTTATCAACACTTCTTTTGTACAATTTATATCAAAATTTAATTTTAAAATTGAGGTATCTCAAATTAATATGATTATGCATACAAATAGCATAGTCATGCATATTCTCATTTACGTTTGTTATAACATTAGACTCTTTCGTAATTTTACTTGAAGTTCTAAAAGGAAATCTAATATGTGATGGAAAATAAAGATGAAGAATTGGAAATTGTACACATGAGATATTCAACACAAGTCTTGTACTATAAAAAGAAATATAAAAACTAAATTAAAGCACGTATTGAATGCTTTGTTCAATACTAAAATATCATCCTCCACATTTGAGCTTTTCTCTAGTAGTTAGTATCTGAGACACAGTGAATTATCTTTTCTTGTAAGTGCATCAATCAGAAGAGTATGATCTTTCAATCGCAAGGCAAAATTGTTGAAGAAAATACTCAAAAAATTATCGTTGATCACCAAAATCTTAAAAAAATTGCAAGAAAAGAGTTGGAGATGAAGAAGGAAGAATGAGAATGATAAAAAAAATATAATCATTTGAAGAAATCTAACGATTAAATGGCTAAAGGACGTAAAACGACACATTCCTATTATGTCCTGACCTTCCCCGCAACAATGCGTCCAGCCTTCTGAAAAAGCCAAACAATGCTAGCACGATGGAGCATTTGAATGTTCAGCACACGTCCTTCTCTGGTCCGTGACCGGCAGCCTTATCCAACGTCCCTAGTCCACGTCCTTCTCTGGTCCGTGACCGGCAGCCTTATCCAACGTCCCTAGTCCACGTCCTTCTCTGGCCCGTGACCGGTAGCCTTATCCAACGTCCCTACTCCAACCCATCATTTAACACAAAACCAGTGGCTTTGATATTATTTATAATGACCTAGTTGAAAGTGCAACGTAATGGGCTAAGTCCTCTCTTCAAAAATGGTTAACCAAGTTAAAGATCTATAGTACATTCTCACTTATAAACAGGATCTTATCCCAGTAGATATTAGATGTGGGACTAAATTGAGGAATCTCACAACTAGTTAGTGGGCAACTACAGGAAAATTTCTTGCGGTTGTCCCTAATCTAGACCGTCCGATTATAAGGACGATTTAGATCTCATCTCCTCTCCTCCTCCTCCCATGTCGCCTCTCTCCCCTAATCGTCGCTCGCCGCCGCCTCCGTCCTTATGATCGGACCGTCTGCCGCGCCCACGCCCTCGCCCTCTTCGCCGTTCCCCCGCTCGGGTTGCCACCCCCTCCGCCCGTGCCACCACGCCCCCTCACAACCCCTCCCATGCCACCGCGCTCCCTCACGACCCAATTCGCGCCACCGCGCGTCCTCGTGACCCTGCCCACGCCTACTCCCACGGCGGCACGGGCAAGGTCTCAAGGGGGCACAGTGGCGCAGGTGGGGGGGTGCGGGGCGGCTACCTAGGCGGGGGTATGGTGAAGAGGGTGAGGGCGAGGGTGTGGGTGCAGCGGACAGTCTGATCATAAGGACGGAGGTGGCAACGAGCAACGACCGGCCAGGGAGGAGGTGGCAACGAGCGATGACCGGGGAGGAGGCGGTGGGGGAGTAGGAGGAGAGGAGATGATTTTTTAAGATATGCAGATCTGGACCATCCTTATGACCAGACGGTCCAGATTAGTGGTGATTGCAAGAAATTTTCCTACGGTCTCCCCCAGGCTCGCCTTCCTATATATATATATATATATATATATATATAAATATAAGGTAAGTGATTGTGAGCCTGCGGCGAGATTGATCTGGGCTGCCTGATTACAAGGACAGCCCATGTCTATTTTTATTATTAAAAAAAACCTTCTCCCATCCCGCCGGCCGAACTCTGCTGCCACCTCAATCTCGTATCAGCAACCGGTCACCCTCACTCGCTATCGCCGGCGCCGATGACCTACTCATTCTCTCCCTCGTCCCCTCACCCCCGTCACCGCCTTCCGCAGTCGAATCTGGCCGCGGGGTCTGATCAGACCGTGGCCGGCCATGTCTGGCCGCCCTACGGCAGGGGGACCTTAGGTGGCACAGCCGTCGACCTTGGCCAGAGGCGGCGCTATCGTGGTTGGCACCTTTGGAAACAGAATTTTTTTAAAAGAAATAATGCATCTGGGTAGTCTTTATAATCTGACGGCCCAGATCAAAGTGTGGCGCAAAAAAATTTTCTTCCCTAGGCGCACCTTAGCCCTTCTAATCTATATATATATGTCGCAACTCATGTAGCTTGTATAAAATACATTTTTTATTTAGCACAATTTAATGGGTCTTACTACTCAAAATCCATATAGATAAATATAAAAATAAATAATAGAGTTAATTATAAAATTTCAACTCAATCTAAAGCTGCTAACTCTTATCTTAATTATTAAAGTAATTAAAATAAAAATTAATTTCAAAATATCTATTCACTAGTATATCTTTTGAAAGTTTAAAAGCATGTCATAATGATATAAAAAAAGATAAAGTTTTATCAACCTCCTATTTATATTGAAAAATCCCTAAACTTAGTCTCATGTCTAATACCTAATGAGATAAGATTTTTTTATAAGTAAAAATAAATTATAAATCTTTAATTTATTTAATTTTTTTAAAAAGATGACTTAGCCCATTACATTTCCCTTTGGGCCAGTCATTACATATGTACTATACTTTTGATATATATATATATATATATATATATATGAGGAAAAGATTCATGTAATAGAGCACAGCCAACATGGTTGTGCTCGAGTTTGTTTAGAGCCGTCCGATTGAGATCCGACGGCTGGGATAAAATCCCGCCCCTCTGCATCTGTTTTGATAGAAATCTGGCATTTTGTTCCGCTCCACCGTCCAGTCCGCCATCGCCGGCAGAGTCCTCCTCGGCCTCATTGAGGGCGCCAGCATCATGCCAGCGCTTCCTCCCCCTGTCCCCGCCGAGGAGCTCATGTCGGCCGCAGCCCCTGCTGTGCTCGCCTGCATGCAGGTGGCTGGGCCAAGCTCTGTTTCATGCCAAGGATGCCGGGGGTTCTTCATCACCCGGGGCATTCGGCGGGTTTGGGTTATTTCTCGGGAGGAAGGAGAAGGAGGAGGGCGGAGGGGCGAGAGAGGAGATTTTGTCTCGCTTTCATTCGCCCAATCCACCTCCCCTGCCTTCGCTTGATTATAAGCAGGCCAAAGGTGGTACCTTCGTTTGAGCCGCTCCACCGTCGATGAATAACATAAACGTATAAATTGCATAACATAACCGTATAAACTGCCACACCAGACCTCCTGTGAGAAGGGCGGCAACCCAACGGTGTGGTGAAGAATCTGAAATTCTGAGGCTGAAGTTGCTGGCTGGAAACAGAGGAGGCGATGCAAATGCCGGTAGAGTCGTCCAAAATACTGCAGCTTCAGAAAACGTAGCTAGCGTCCGTGGAGTCAATGGAGGTGCTGACAAATGTGGGCGTGGCGGCAGAGGAGGAGGTGGACTCCGCGGTGTGTTTGGAGGACTGCCGTTGGCGGGAGAAACAGAGGAAACTCTGTCCTCGGAGGCGTCTAAATAGCTGCACCTTCAGATGACATAGACCGGGTCGGAGGCGTCGATGGAGGAACAGTGGACGTGGTGGCGGAGGGAGGAGGGGGTGGACTGCGCGGTGGGCTTTGCGGACCGTCGCTGGCGATGGCGGGGGAAACAGATGAAGCGGGAATGGACGAAGCGGGAAACAGAGGCGGGGGAGAAGAAGGAGCTTAGGTGTCAGGGTTAGTTTCGTAATAAAAACTTGATTCGCTCCCGACTCAAGTCAATATTACGAAATACATGTTGAAAAATATGAAAAAATCGAGTAAAATACCATAAAATTAAAAAATCAATTACAACTTGATTATTTTAATTTTTGGCAATTTATAGTATTTTTTATATTTTTTGGTGTGTATTTCATCATATTGACTCAGGTCAGGATCGAGTAAAGTTTTTATTACAAAACTAACCCTGTCGGGATCGAGTCGGGATGTATTTCATCATATTTTTTTCATATTTTTTAAGATTTATTTCGTAATATTGACACGAGTTGGGAAGGAAATGGGCAGGGGTAATTTTGTAATAAAAACTTTACTCGCTCCCGACACAAGTCAATATTACGAAATAAATCCCGAAAAATATTAAAAAATAAAATAAAATACCATAAGTTTTTATTATGAAATTATTTTATTTTATGGAATTTACTGTATTTTTATTTTTTGATCTATTTTATATTATTGACTCGAGTCGGCAGCGAGTAAACTTTTTATTACGAAACTACCCCTCCCATTTCGTTCTCCCCTGCTTTGCCGCGCAATCAGTCTCTTTTTGCCCCTATTTTGCCGCCCGCCGCTGGCCAGTGCCGTCGCCGCCTCGCCATCGCCTCCATTCCTTCCCCCTGGACCTGCCGTTTTCGTTCCCCGGCCGCCAGCTCCCGCCGTCAATCGCCCTCACGACTTGCTCGGATTGGCCGCCCTCATGACAACTGCCTTGGCGAGGGAGGGCAAATTCGTGATCAAAGGAGGATTACAGCTGCAGGCTGGCGTAGGCGACAGCTTTGTGGACATCAGGGATGTAGTCGACGATGGAAAAATGTGAACTTGGTAGGGCAAGCGGTAGGCAGAGCAGGGACACTAACCTCGATGGGGACGAGGGGGACGAAGCGCTGGAACATGATGTCGGCGCCCTTGATGAGGCCGACGAAGACTCCGCCAGCAATGGCGGACTTGCCGGTGGACGCTGGAACGGAGAAAGGGATGGTGGGGAGGAGAAACCTTTTTTTTCAAGTCAAGCTAAGCCGAACAAGCACAAGCCCATAGGCCAGGTTCTTTCTACCTTAAACGAGCCATTCAGGTGTCTGTTTTCGTGTTAAAAAATTGGTTTGTATTAAGTATTGGATTTGATGGGAAGAGTACCGTTCAGGAAATGAACTTTATGGTTTCATCACCTGTTCCATGAAGAAGTGGACTGAATATGGCTTGTGAAGCTCTCTTAACTTGTGTCTCTATGTGAATATGATAGTTTGTGACATCGATAATACCACTGTTTGGTAAGTAGCAATTACTTGTGATAAAAAGTCATCTGTGTTAAAACATTATTGTTTGTACCGTAGATAATGCCACCATTTTGGTAAGTATCAATTACTTGTGATAAATATTAGTCCCGTTGCAATTTTTTATTTGCAATGCAACAGTGCATGAATGAAGCCACCGTCGACGGTGCTCTTGTAGTACTGCCCATAAACCATATGTTTGACCATTCTCTTGCGACGAGGTAGGTTGGAGTAAAGTGACAATCTAAAGATTTTTTAACATGCCCAGTTTTGAAATTCTTCCAGACGAATACTTTCCCCTTGCACTGATCTAGATCAACGTTTGCATTTAATTGGGCATTTAAGCTAAGTAATCACCATTTTTGGCACAGCGTCTTGAAGAAGCATCTTTTCAAGTTTGTAGGGTGCTGCCTTGCAAATCCAGCGGATGATGGAACTGGTCTTCTACAACTTGAACATTTGGTATCCTATTCCATGTTCGTTTAAAACTACTGCATTCTCTAGGATGGATACCGTGCAGTTCGCTTCAACCCATGCCTGTGTCCTTCTGGACTGCTGGTACATATGGCTGGAAATTTTGACTAGTGATATAGTTAACAACAGTTCTTTATTACTGTCTCTACTTAGATTTGTGAGATCTCCGATTTTTAATTCAAGTCTAAACCTGTTCCCTTATAAGCTCACACGTAGGTTCAAAGTTATACATTTTTTTTGTAATATCCTGATGGCGGATATTTCTTACACAGATGACATACAAAATTGGCAAGGAGTTATTCTCAAAAGCTGGAAAGTTTGGAGTTCCAGTGGGCTTTATGTCCATGAAGGTATCTTGTTTGCTAATGTTTATGATGTATCAATGCCCTTCTGGTTGCAGCATCTAATTGTTAATGCAAGCATCAAAATATCGAGGCATGACCTTAATTAGTATTTTTGAGTTGATGTTAATTAGTTGTTTTGTGCATTTTCTTGTTATGACATTATAGTAAGGTATGCCTTGCTTTCCTAGCTACTACAGGCTTAGGATGAGTTAGGCATTGTGTTCAAACTCTACCCCCTTACAAACTTTGAGTTGATGTTAATTAGTTGTTTTGTAAATTTTTTTGTCATGCCATTATAGTAAGGTATGCCAGAGTACAATTATTGAAAATTTGAAACAACTGTAGCCCTTACAAACAGCTTGTGTTTTTTTGTTAATTTGGTTATCTACTAAGATGGAGCACTTCAGGTCATATAATTATTAATGTGTTGCATCATGTCAGATTTTGCTCAGTCCTTTACTTACTCATAGGCCTATGTGGGCTTCATAATAAATAATATCTTTACAATTCTCCATCTCCAGGGTATTATAAAAAAATATTACATTAAGAAAAATGTTCAGATTCGCAAGTCCCTTGCATCATTATGAAGCAATTTTGATCACGTTACTCTTATTCTTCCCGAAATCATACAATTTATATGTTAATGGGCATTCTAATAAGCTATTGTGTGTTTGTACAACGAGATTCCGGTAATTATCATGCAGGAAAGAATAGACCAACTCATCTCTGGCCTCTCTAATAAGAATAATTTCTACCATTTTGTCTTTGGTAGTTATTGATGCTACAGAAAATTATGATTTTTTTATGAGCCCTAATAAAGTAGTGTGACTGTTTATGAAATTATTTGTAGGGTCTCTGTTTGTACATAAAGGAAATAGAAGATCTTTGTGCTGAATTTCCCTCAACTACTGTACTACTTGATCGTTTTGGCTTTCTGTAAACCACCATTGTAAATTCCATGAATCCTTGACTTGTGGTAGAATCTTACTGGTTCCCAGCGCTAGGGAAGCATAAATATTTTGTGTTGTTGCTGCGGAAATGATGAGGAAAATCAGACATTTTCAGCACTGTTAAAACTTTCTAGATTTCCACAGGTGACATTTAAGTTACTTGGGACTCATTTGCTTCTACGTTACTTTTTCACCACTGTTAGAAAGGTATCACAATCATATCTTCATTTAGGTATATAATATGTGCAGGTTTTTGTGAAGATTAGTGCTCTGTTCCGTGTGTCGCAAAAATCATTTCCATACGAAGATATAAGCAGCATTCTTTCTCAAGTAATTTCAAGCTACGGAGCTGAGAGAATCATGTGGGGCTGGTATTTTGTATCCCAACCTTGAGTAGTGATCTGATCCTACTCTCTTCATCAATGAAAATCACATGTTCAATTATCATATTTAAGCTTCTCGCAAATCCAGTTTCCCCCGAACTTCAGTCTTCTTCATACTTGGATCAACTGTAATCCCTCTATTTAGGGGGCAGATTTATTTGTGTAACCTTCTTGTTGCAGTGACTGCCCTTATGTAGTTCAAGAATGTGGCTACAAAGGCGCGAAGGAGTAAGGTTCTGCATATCGCTAATTTGGCCGGAGTGTCGTCTTCAGATTTGGAGTGGATGATGAGGAAAGCAGCGATTCGATTCTTCCACAATTTTTGGATTTGAATGATGCTTCTCCTCCCTAGGGGGTTCTCCAAGCTATGCTACCGAGTAAGTGTTGTTATTTGTTAATGTTCGTTGTGAGCTTGTGTGTCCGCTTTACTTCCCTTCCTTTGGTTCAATACAGGATTAGTGAATGTGGCTGATATAAATTATTGAATGCAGGAGGATTTAACTCACTTTCAAATCATAAATCAACGAATTTGAAGCTCCCTTAAGAAAAAAAAACTTGCGAATGGATGTAAAGTGTGCACTTCACTCAGGAGGAATCTGAACATTTCTCCTGCTGCTGTTTGTAACCAAATTCCCATTTCTCAACGTGTAAAAATTCTGCTATGGAATGCCAAGATGGCATGAAGATGAACCATTGACAATCTCTTTCAACAGAAAAGGTGAAGTTCTTGATTTGTTCAACATCAAATGACGAATACACACAAGCCACAAATATTGTAGCAACCATAACTTCGACAATTTTACAAATAATATCTTCCTTTGCGGGCATTGCAAGCGTTGGCCTTCTTCGCTTTCCTCTTCTTGGAAACCGCCTTCTCCAGCGCCTCCACTCTTTGCGATAAACTGTTCACCATCCTGCTCTGAAACACCTCCCTCTCGCACAGCTCCGATATCATCCTCTGTAGCTTATTGTTCTCCTCCACCATCTTCTCCATCACCTCCTTCAAATCTCTTTCATCAACTCGCTTGTCCCCTCTTTCTCCCACCACTCCATTTGCGCTCCCTTCCTCTCTTGCTGCTTCTTGAATTGCATTTACCACGCATTCCTCATCCCCAGAAGCCAAATTTTCCTCCTCATCAACAAATTCTTTCGTTGTATGATTGGGATCCGCATTAACAACTGGATCAGCTTCCATGGTTGCATCTTCCGAAATCGAATCAGACCCGTGATCGGATGAGCAACGAGTGTCGACTGCTTGATCAACGGATTCTTCCGTAGTCTGATCTACATGAACCATTCTGTCACCTTCCAAGGTTGCATCTTCCAAAATTGGATAAGAATTGTGATCAACGGATTCTTCCATTGTTTGATTGGGATCGACCTTCTCTTCCACAACCGAGTCATGATTGCGATCGAAATCGGTCGAATCGCGAGCTTCCGAGTCGTTCACTACCTGGGCCAAAGCGTCGACCCTGTCCTGCAGGGCCACCACCCTCCGAATCACCTTCTTCCTGCACTCCCTCACGGCCGAGTCGACACCCGGCACGGAGTCGAGGCGGAACAGCAGGCCCATCAACAACTCGTTCACCCTCACCCGCTCCCTCTCATCCCTCCTCAACCCATCCGCCATCCCACCGTCCTCCACCCGTCGCTCCATCTCCTCCACCTCTCTCCACACCGCCCGAATCTTCCTCACCGCCCTCCTCACCAGGAACCCCCGGAGCACCTTCTGAATCCGCACCGCCGCCTCCGACCTCGACCGCTCGGACTGCTCGGACCCTACGAAGTGGATGGGTATGGAGACCACCCTGGCCGACGGTTGGGTGCGGGCCGGCCTCGGCGCCGCCCGCCGGTTCAGCATCGTTGAATCAGCGGGCGATGGGTAGGCGTCGTAGGGAGAGGTAGGGGCGTAGTAGTAGTTTCGGAAGAAGGGCGAGTCCATTGGTTGATTTCTAAGTGTGGTGCAAAAAATGTCTCTTGGAGTCGGTTGCCTTCGATTTGTTTGAGCTATGAAGCGGTGAGAGATATTTGCCATGTATTTATAAGGTGGAGATGACGGGTAGGTTCTGGAAGTGAAGCGGAAGGAAGGAGGCCTTCTAGAAAGGTCGGGATGGAATTGTGTTCGGGTTCGGGTTCAGAATGTTGTGGAATAAAATGGAAGGTTGTGGAATCGTCTGGAATGATGCCAGGCTCGGAGCTGCTTTTAGGTTATGGTTTTAAAAATAGTAAAGCTTGTTTGAATTATTTTAGGGTTAGTAAATAAGATATTATTTATTTTTATTATTATAAAATAATTATTTATATTACCAAACAAGTGAATAATTTATTTATAAAATATAAAACAATTTGGACGTGTTTACGAGTGCAGCTAACACAAGAAAGGTAAATATTTGCCACATTATTAGAGGGTGGGTCTATGTTGTTGTGCATGTGTATAGTCAATAATCCATCAAATTCGATTTTATTAGCTTCCTCAACTCGGCATTTGTTAGAATTTTTGATTTGCAGGGGATTGATATGTTGGTACTCTAGACAATAATGAATAGTATTATATTTATATATATTATTATTTATAAAAATAAAAAATAAATGTTAAAAACTTAAAATAAGAGATTTTTACAAAAGATTTTTAATATTACCTGGTGATGAGAAAATCAAAGTTAATTACCAAAAACAAAAAATTTATTATGATGACAAAATTATCATTGCGTTAGTTTTACAATAAAATAAACTTTTAAAATAACAAAATTATTTTTAATTAAGGGTGGTTGACCACACTTGGCCGGTCAGGGGCAACTAGGTTAGCATGATTTGGGCACCCAGGCCAAGGGGCCGCTAGAAGTTTTATAATAAAATAAAATTTTATAATAAAAATTTTATTTTTAATTAAGGATGGCTGGCCACACTTGACGGGGCATGGGCAACTAGGTTTGCATAATTTGGCTGCCAGATCGGCTAGCCAGCCCCTTACTTATTTTTGTCACTCCTACCTTTTTTTAAAAAAATTAGTTGAATTTATTTTAATTAATTAAATGGTGATATTTTAAACAATTCATATTTTCTCTATATATTAGTAATTAAGACTTATTTTCTATTAAAAAAATACTCTCTCTATTTTGTAGTAAATTGCTCTAAAATAAAATACTTCTTTAATTAATAAATGAGTAGGTGTATTTATACCCTCATTATAAATGTCTTTTCATCTTTTAAATAATTTTTAGCGCACAAAAATATAAATAATAAGTTTTACTTACCCTTTAAATAAGAGTACTTAGATGTCAATAAATTCTTAACTAACTCCTTCCATGATTGTTTCTATCCTAACACGACTAGGGGTGGGCATCAGTCGAACGGACGTCGGACAAGTTATTGTCCGCGTTTGTCCGAAATTTTATCGGACAAAACTTGTCCGACCGAGTTAATGTCCGACTTGTCCGTCGGGCCCGAGCAATGTCCGTGGACGGTCCGAAATCAAAACCTAAACTTCTAAACCCTAACCAAGAAACACTGTTCATAGGCGCCGCCGCCGCCGCCTCTGCAGCAGCATCCTGCCGCCGCCCTCCGCCGCCGCCTCTTGCCGCTCGCCGCCCTCACCCACCCTCCCCTTGCCTCCGCCGAACCGCCACCGTCGCCACTGCACGCCTCTCCGCTCCGCCTGCCTCCGCCGGACCGCCTCCGCTCCGCCTGCACGCCTCATCTGCCTCCGCCGCCTGCCTCCGCTCCCAGCTTGCACCGCCTGCCTCCGCCGGACCGCCACCATCTGCTCGTGTCTCCGCCACCCTCTGCGCGCCGTGTGAAGATCCACCGCCGCCTCTTGCCGCCGCCCTCCCCCGCCCAGCTTGCACCGCTCCAGCCTCCGCCGCCGCCTGCCTCCGCCGGACCGCCACCCTAAACATCCGCCGCTGCCTGCCTCGTCTGCCCTGCCTCGCGCCGCCGGACTCCGTCGAACCGCCGCCCGTTGCCGCCGTGTATATATCACTTAATTTATCCTAAATTTAGTTTATTTTATATCTAGGATTAATTCTTATTATTTTATAAGGTTAGATTATTTATACTTGGATGATAATGTAAAAAAATTTATTCTAACAAAATTGTGCAGTGATTGAGCTATAAAAATTTGTACAATTGTTTGGTGAAGGAAGTTTGCATCTTGGAAAGAATAGGTACTGTCAAAGTGTCAATTAATTATATTTGTTGATTCCACTTTTATAAATAGAATTGATTTATACTAGTTATAACATTTTATATTTATAATTTGATATTTTTTTCACAGATGGATCATGCAAGTTCATTACTAAATGTAAATGAACAAAGTGGAGATGGAAAAGATAACAAAAATTCGATTGCTAAAGAAGGAGAATCTCTAGATGGTGCATTATCAAAAAAGAAAATGGCATCCGATGTATGGGCCTATTTTGATAACAAATTTCAAAGATTATTTTCTGTTGAGGGATACAAAGATTGAAGGATGGTGAAATTTTTGTTGAGATTAATTTATAAAATCTGGCCTGTTCTTTTTATACCAAACTTTAGCTTGTTTAAAGTCGTAGTTTTCGAATCTGCTTTTTCTTCGAAATATTTCGTTACTTGAGACGTTGGTGCTTATTAAAGAATGAAACTAGTGCACCTGATTAACTGTTCACTTACATTTGCATGAGAACAGATGCTTTCTTGCAAAACAAACATCATATACTATTGGCGATATAATTGAAATTTTGAATGTTTCATCATTGGCTTTACTTGCCATCTTTTTATGTTATTTCACACAGGAGATTGTTGGGTCTTAACTCTCAAAGTATTTATGGCTTATAATAAGAGTGACTTTTATCCTATGTATGTCATTTTTTGTTATTTAAGATATTAAATATCAATTTTATGTATGAACTTAATTAATTTACTGTATATTACATTTTAAAATTTTTATAAACTATAATATTAGCCTTACAAATGTTGAAAATATTATATTATTGATGTAAAATATCGGTCATTCGGTCGGTCATTCGGTCGGACAAAGAAATGTCCATGTTTGGTTTGTTTTAATTCGGTCGAATTCGGTCGGTCAAATTCGGTCGGACATACTTCGGACTTCGGACGGTCGGACCAATTCGGACGCCCGCGCCCACCCCTACACATGACTAGTGTGAACCAGTGAAAAACATCTATCGAGTTTGTTGGAGTTTTGCAAGAATTTGTGCTTTCCTAGGGGTGGTACGATAAAAAAATTTGACAAAAACACCATAAAGAATATCACGCGACAGAGTTCAGATCGATAGTGTTCCAAGTCTATTGTGGTAAGGGCTGTTCCTGACAATCCAACCTGTACAGAAAGTGGCTGGCCTTAAAGATAAAGTACTAGTCTTTTACAATGCTGTGTCTTCTAAGCACAAGAAGGAAATTAAGACTTGACTCCTTTGTGGTGTCCCGAGTTGCACGAATCGGCCGATTCCGAGGGAACCGGCCGTTTTAAATCGGAT